>JACCGJ010018586.1:0-19031 GCA_013407085.1 Atriophallophorus winterbourni | reverse complement strand
TTGATGACGAAGTAACTGCGGCCAGTGTCATCTGACTACATAGATTATACCACTCAATTAAGTCATGTTCTTGCTCAGCTTTGACCAGCGTTTCCCATTACTCGGTCACATTGGTACATATAACACTAAGGTTTATACCCGCGGATTTTGGTTTATAATTTGAGTCTGTCTTTTTAGAACTGGTTTTTCTGAATCCCTTTCTCGTTTCCGTTAAGTTGAGGAGTCTCTGATCCCGGCGAACAATTGCCCGTTTTGTCACCATCTGCGCGGTTATCTTGGCAAATGTTGCTTTGTTCGAGCATGATGGATTTTCTGTAGGCTATTTGGCAGTAACCTCTAAGTCGGGTAACGATGGAGCCTTTATCACGTTTTTAAACGTACTTTCTGTTATGTATACTGGATTCCAGTCCATTTAGACGCGTCTTAATTCCATACTCAGGGGTTTTCACATCCGAGGACGACGCTGTTGGTTTGGCCTTGAAAACCTGGCTAACGTAACAAACACCGGGACAATTATCCCTATTAATAATCGATACCAAATCCGAGATCAGCGATTTGTCGCATTTTGCATGCACTTTCAACAAACAAGCGTATCGCGTGACAGACCTTGCCTTAGGACCTAGCAACGTTTGACAAACCGTACACAGGCAGCCCGATGCGCTTTGTTTTCTCTCCGGGTTCATCCGGTCATGGTTGTGAGCAGCACAGTTTAGTGGTGTGTGCACCAACAGTGGTTCTGTCAAGTGATCGATGACGAATATTGTGAGCTTGAGAAATAAGCGGTGAACAGGAATCAGAATTGAATCCTGGGATAAGCTTCGGTAGTTGAAAAACATAACCAGTCGATTGCGAAGAATAAGATCTTCCCGATGACGTTAATCCTTTTGAGTACTTGAAGATTATTAACAGCGTTGCACGCGTCGATCCAATATGGGAAAATCACGATAAATTCGAATTTTCTGGAAGATGCGTGATGCTCTGTGTTTCTGTATTTTCCGATAATTTTCGTCTGGATTATTCGAAATAAATTATTCTATCCCGACTATTAACTGTTTTCTTGTCCGGTAGACGAAGCGAGTTGATTCCACTAGACTGAGCTCTCCTGCGCTCCAGTTTTATTTGAGTGCGGATTAAGAAGTAATGCTGCTAAGTTAATACTCGAAAGCGAGGGTACGTTCTTTTAGAAAGTTATTGAAATTAATTTAATATTAATACCCAGGAATGCCGTTATTATTTGAAACGTCAGATAGAACATCTAAGTTAAGATCTCGTAATTTTTCTATGGTAAGGAATGAAGCCGAATGTGATTTGAATATGTTTAAAGAGGGGCTGTTTTAGATATTTTGGAAGAAGATTCCACAGTTTAGCCTATGTAGTCAAGTAAAAATTGTTCAATACTTTAGTACTAAACCATGGTAATTTAATAGTTTTTTCAGTTTTTGAAGGTATACTAAAATCATGCCATTTTTGGAGATTTGATCTTACTTATATATTATCCCTTATGAGTATCTAGAGAAAAGTCTGAGAATATTTAGATTTTATAGAAAGGTGTTATGTGTGAGCTCGACTTTTCGTAGTTTAAAAGAAGTAACAAGATGCTGCGAGAACGCAAATTTAGTGTGTGGCTAATAAACTGATAAAGTATCCCGTATATTGTTCTCCTGCCTAAAAGCGACAACTAAAGCCAAGGTTTCAATTTCTACTATTGATATTTGGGTTTATGGATTCTTTGAAAATGAGCTAATAGTCACAAAAATCTATTAATCACATTAAATAAACACGAATGTGGACCTGAGAAATTGATTACTTTTGTGTTATCATCTACTAATCATTGTAACATTCGGCAAGCAAAACTTATTTGCTCCTTGTACAATATGAAAGTTGCGTTTCGCCTTCATATGACTCCCATTCGTTTGATTCCAGTTAACATAAAATGTGTGTGGCTGATAAGCCACCGAGCGTCTAAAATATTTTTAGCTACGATGCTTCTCAGGTATAAATACCTTAATTTACGATGAAGCATATCACACAGATAGCTCAAATTATACTTTTTGCTGTATACTACATGAGTTTTGATGATCTGTATAAACTGACGGACAGTTCTAGAAATTCAAGAAGTTACCTACTTCTTTTTGAATCACGTCATAAGTATTTTTGGGATTCTCAAATCTTAACATCGATTGAACTTTCAGACAGTCACCAATTGAAAAATCTGACGAACGATTCACATGAATATGAACCACAAGCAAGATATTTTTGCCACAAACACTTCTAAATTTGTGGTGAAATTATTGTAACAGCTGAAAGTTCGTGTGTACGAAAAAAGTCAATTTCTTCTCCTTCTTCTTCTCCTACTTCCACAAATAACTTGCACCTCAGATAGACGCAGCAGAACATTTCGATCTGGAAAAATACATGACATGTCGTCTTATTATGTTCTCACGCACGTCGGGTCAAAACGTTGCGTGGCTTTGACAACTAGCTGTCGACATTCAGTGCCTCAATCACGTGCATCAAATATATTTGTTTAAAGTTTTTCTAGACTGACCTTGTACACTTTCAACTATACATTTCTTTCTAAGAGGCAATGAATTTTTCAGTTAGCGCTTCGTTGTTTATGAATCTGAATTACACTCGGAATTCACAAGCGTCTTAGCGATATTTAAGTTTCTCCGTTTAATTTGTTTGAAGAAAAACAATGTGAGCAGCTATATTCGAAATCTGATGGAGCCCCAATAAGACTAGGGATGGCCTAGCCCTCTTTGGAGTATAGTCATTCAAAAAGCTGAGTCTGAACACGGTTAAATTTTTATCGCCAGCAGAAAAAGTGAGAGGTCAGCTATAGAATCAAATTGGATAAGATCAAAAGGTAGATAGAAATGTATGAGTGGTTTTGTTATATATACGTTATTCTTTTTCCGGTTTGTCAGTACAGGTAAACGGTTTGAAGATTGAAATAAGTTTTCAGGCAATAGGAGGCTCTAGCTTACAACGAACTCAATGAATGTTATCAAAGAAGTGCTCAGACAACAGGCTTCAAGATCCCTACTTTAATACTTGATCAGACATGGAACGATCAGATACACAGGTAGCTAATTTCAGAAGACTACTATTCATACACAGACAAAGATTGCCTTAGATTCTGATGAATAAGTTATGATAAACTCCAGTTTATTGACGTTTTTAAAATGTTTTACTTTTCTCGAGAGTGAATGATGGCAGTTCCGATTTGAATCATTTATGCTCTAATAGGTCTGATCGGATTTTCACTTAGACACTGGTTTTGTGATAAACCAAACTTAATGAGATGGATATTCGATATTTTCTGTAGGCTTTTTAGTCACGCCAGACAATACCGTGATAACAGATCTCCGGAACACATGTAGCACAAAAATGCTTTTATGATCGGAAGCACTCAATTCTTCACTTAGTATACTGAAAAAATAATTGGCTTTCTACAATTATGGACAGATTCGAGTCTAATGAACTAATACAAATATTCTTTTCACAGTGTTATTCGTCAGATGTAATGTTTCGAGCCCCGGATGCATTTATTTAAAGATAACGTACAGGATGTACCGTATTGTAAGCCTTTTATTATGATTACATGTATTAGATACAGTCTCACGCGCTGTCATGGCTTTTTCTCAATAGTCGATAAGGGAACCACTTAAATGACAAATAAATCTTGGCCTAGCGACACATATTCTAATTCATTTAGAGCTACCTGTCCAGTGATTAAACATGAAATAGTATGTAGTAATGGATTTAGATTTCTGTATGCATCCGTTGCAGTAACTCATTTGGAATTTTATCTCACAAAAGTTAGTTAGTTATGTGTAAAATCTCGAGCTTTTACACTTCATAAACATGGTTGCTGGTACATCAGCTTTCTCTTTGAAATGATGAACATTCAAAGTTTATTACCATAGTCTACCAGCACTCAACGCCTTGTTAGCGAAACTTTGTATTGAACAAGCCTAATACTAAGTGTGTTGAGATTGATTTAGAACCAATCTATATATATGTACTCTTATTCACGAGCTCTTATTCGCGCGTATTCAGGATGCTAGTAAGCTAGATTGTATAATAAGTCACCACTTAGTTAACATTTAACGAGGAAAAATATTTCATGTCATTCTTATAATTCGTAGTCAGAGTCACAGTGTTTTTTTAGAGCAAATTATTTTCATTTCGTTGAAGAGATTCGTCCAAATGGAAGCTTTCGGCTCCAGCTCTTACTGATAAAATGTTAGGGAGCCACATATTCTATATTGCAGTTGATGCGCACATATATCTCTTGTAAGCAACTACTACTGAAACGCAAAATGTCTATGAAAATCCAACTCGCTTACGACATTTGTGAAAGCATATTTTCTTTAACTGTGTATATTTTAATACGCGGATCATGTAATGCGTGCCATGGCTGAACCAGTATATATTATTATTAAAAGATTTCTTGCCAATGACTGAACGATGTGTCTTATCTAACCACAGAGAATTATGATACTGCATAGAATCTATCGTCGTTAAATTGAATTTTGATATAAAATCAGGGCTATATGACAGAGACCGGTTCCACTGCATGGAGGTGGGCGCAGCTTAATCAACGAGCAGTGCTCCCAACAATTTCTCTGCGTAACGCATTATTATTAATATTCAATGTATCAAATACGATAGAAGAGCGCTGATACAGTTAATGGTGCAATCCTCTCTAAAGTCCGTTCGCCATCTACAATGAATGCAATCTCCTGAATAAGAATAAACACAAACGAAATTTTTACAGTGAAAGCGCATGAGAGTTTCGTTTACTACCGGTCCTTGCAAGAGAACTCTGATTTGGGAAATGAAAAAACTAAGGTTTGACTTTAAGATTGTAATCTCATCTCGGTTGCAACGGTGAAATGTAGAGAATACTGATTGCACAGAAAATTCAGTTTAAGCAGTTATGCTTACATTATGGTGTTTGTTTTTGGTATTGATATAAGATAAAATAAAAAGTGTCTATCGCTTCGATCCAACAATATTTGAAACCGTCGTTTAATTGGAAAGCTTGGAGTAGCTTCACACTGAGCTGTAAGTTTAATAGGCGTCACTATGTATTTTGTTTTCTGTCTCAACTTTAATCAACAGAAGTCCTCGATGTTATTTTTTTAAAATTTGGTTTAAGAACTCTAATTGTTTCCTCCAACTAATTCTCTTAGTATGCTGAATCAGTAAACAAGGATTGAGACAGTTTCAGCACAAAAAATTGCACTATTATTTTTTCCATATTGTTTAATTTTAAATGTTGTCTTTAATTTCCATTACGTACACACTGCGTCTAATAAAATTTTGAACACACTTCAACTAGGATTACTGAAGGTTGGGGGTATATTATCAAAAACCTGTAACTGATAAACTCTTAATATTTTTTTGGAGGAGATTGGTCTGCGCAATGATGTTAGAGAGACTTTCAAGTCATTGAATGTACACAACCTGACACGGTTTACCAAGTATCACTCACAACAATAGCACATGAACGAAATATATCGAAGAACGAACTTCCGTGTTCTTGCCATCAGTGCTTGTCATCATAGCAATATTGCTAATTTCAACAACTTACATTGTTGTTGAGCAACATTTTCGAAATTAGAAGCAAGCAGAGCCACGTAAACGAACTAGAATCAGATGAAACAATAGTTCTCATGTATTTGTGTATTTATTGGTCAACACTGCATACAAAAATGAAAAACATCATGAAAGACGGGAAATCGGTTTACATAAATCATTTTTATGTACACGTGTTTAAGGGATATCCTTTTCTGCCTGAGCTGCTGCAACAGAAAAACGGAATTTCTATGGTTAAAGCATTTAAATGGAAATACGTGTGAAATTTCGAGGACAGAATATAGAAAGCTGATGTATCGGCTGATTACGTCTGTAAGGTTGTAGTACGAAGGGAAGTTTCGCAATATTGAGTACGAGTTTGGCGGCAATAATGAATTAGGAGAATGAATAAGATTGTAGTGTAGAGGGAAACGTATTTTGAAACCTCGAAATTACGGCCAATTCACTAACGAGTTTTATTCAGTTATATCGTTCGCATGTGGTGGGAGTAACATCAGCGAATCTCAAACGGTCTTGAGTTGATCTGTAAAGCTAGATATTCTACGTAACTGTAAATAAATATTGGATGAGCATATCTTTGTATACACGATCATGAATGACACTCAGCGTGCCCATCAAATTGGTTGAATGACTACCCACTGCCGATATTTAACCACGAGTGTTCATCAGATCAGATGATTAGATATCAATTACGGAAAAGTAAATTGTTTAAATGTAGCAAGCACCATTAAACTCAGATGGCAGCGATAAATACCTACGTACATTCGAAGTATGAACGATTTACGCCATTGATCTCACACTGAGAACAGAGGAACAATTTGTATTAAGATTATCCGCGTCAAGATATTACATTCAACTTGAAAGTCTTTACAAGAAATTAGTGGTTTTAAAATGTTAACACAGGCAATCTGACCGGTTTGGTTGTTCACAAGATGAGTCGATAGCTCTTCATTTTTTCGGATTTTCTACCGATCAATCACTAATTTCAATATGTTTGATGTGAAGATTCTAAAGAATTGATAAATGGGTTTTCTTGAAAATAAATCAGCTATCAATACATATTCTACACGAAAGGCTTGAAGACTCGAAAATCATGCTGAAGTCAAACTCCAACGTAAACTAGCAGTAGCATGATCTTAATTACTCAACTATTGCAGAATCGGTTTCTTTTATATTACCACTCATAACGGATGCTATCAGTGAACAGCTTTTTAATATAATTTAACCGATCCTTGAGAAAATGGAGAAAGTAGAACGATTAAAATCTTTGATTAGCTTTGTTTGCCCGACCAGTGCAGAAGGAGCCAGCAACATCTGTTGTGGTCGCCCAACCGAACAGATCTCCGTGTCAGGTCTTCCCATCGGATACAGTTTAAGTTATCACCGATTAGATCTGATGACCATTATTGTTTAGGCGGTATTTTTTGAAGAATCTGTTGTTTATATTTGTCACTACTCATCCGTGCCAAGCTCATCGAAATATTCACAAAGTTGATCACGACGGTCCATAACCGAAGCACTCGAGTTTCGTTCCTATTTGAGCTCATCAGCAGTGCATAACCTCCGCTTCGGGTGGGATTCAAACCCCCGACCATCACCATTGTAGTCCCACGCCTTAACGACCTGGGATACCGTCCACCGTTTGACCGATCGTAATCAAGCTTTCATGAATCTTTCTCCAAACTGGCACATTTGAATAGCATTGCTTGCCCGACCGGTCGTAAAGGAGCTAGTAACATTTTTTGTGGTCGCCCAAGCGATCTGATTTCCATGTCAGATCTTCCCATCAAATACAGTGTAAGCCAATACCGATTAGTCTGATGGGCACCGCAGCTTTCCGCGTGTTGACGAATTCGTTCTTCATTTTTGTGACTACTCATCAGTACCAAGTATTTTAAATTATTTACAAATTCGATCAAATGTGCCAGTCTCGAGAAAGATTCATGAACGCTGAATTGCCATCGGTCAAACGGTGGACTGTAGCCCAAATCGTAAGGCGTGAGACTTAAAAGGTGATGTTCGGAGGTTCAATTCCCACCTGAAGCAGAAGCTGGAGCAGATGAGCTCCAATAAGCGTGAAACTCGAGTTCAGTCATCCCATTATGGACAGTCGTAATCATATTTATGAATATTTTAAAGGAAGTGGTACTGGTCAGTAGTCTCAAAAATTAATAAAGAATTCTTCAACGCATGCAATCGGTGTGAAACCACCGAAATTTCTAAACATACCACGATCTATGGAAGAACTAGTGCGGGGTGCTTTCACCGGGGCTCATGCTTGTAGGGGGTACCGCGGTAAATCCACCACACAGGCGACCACTGCTGAAGATGATCACCTTCGAGAGATGATCATTCAAAAGCGACTTCGGTTCGCGTTGACCTCAAATCCGACGTCCAGAGCGGTGTTGCTGGTGTGGATAGTGTCGGGAATGGAACTTCACGTGTGTAAGAACGAGAATGTGTGAGTGGATCTGCAAAAAACGAGTAAACCACGAGTGGAATATATAACCGGTGAAATGTCCGTGTGAAAAATTTAGATTGCTGTTCAATAGAATTAAAAACTAATATGTAAGATGTCAATTTCGATTACATAATAGAAAATAGGTGAGCTGCTCAACAGCAATATTGAGAATAAAACTGGCTTTTATTCAGTTTGCAATCGAAATTGTGGGAATTTAGCGATATGTACACACGAATTCTAAATATTGTTCTCAAATGTAATGAAATGTAACTTCTAAAATGAGCTATAGTCACAATGATGCCCATTCCCATTACCGGTGGAGTAAAACTGTATGCCAACTGTCCTAAGGCTGACGTTTCTGCACATATGACGCCACGTAGCATATTTGCATCGTGTGCTCTATGTTATTCGAAAAAGTTTGAGCGCCAGTAAAAATAATTAACTCGAGCCATTGTTCTATATAGTCATTAAATCTAAACTATCAATCTATAAAAACTGAAGTATTTTGCTTTCTCATCTTTCTCATGCTGATAACATGGATAAACAGAGTAGAAATTAAGACTTACTTCTTAAAGCAGGACTGCGGAACATGTTTATTCCACTAAGCACGCGCGGCTTACGGTGGCTGTGCCCAAATAATATGATACGCTCATGTAATTGTAACGCAACTCTTTAAGTAATTTGAACTTTCTGCATCGGCAGAAAATAATGGTAGTTGCGGTATCATTAGAACGTCAAACTAACAGTCGATAATGCTTCAGACGTGATGTCAAACGGTCAGAATGTATGGTCGAAACAGAAAACCCAAGGCTCCTATTAATAAAACTATCGCTTGAGAGATTGATGCGTGTTCACTTGGTAAACTATATATCCATAAACCATATTTTCTTATGATGACCGAGGAATTTGAAAACATTGAACAAACTCCCGTGCGGATGAACATTAGCGTATTTAAGCCATAGTGTGTAAATATATTAAGTAAACAAGCCAATTAGGCAATAGACGTTGATCATTTCTGTTTACAAACAATGCAAATAATGGATTTTGAAGCATGAAACAAGTACCTCAATCAATTTTGATTTCACCTGCCAACATGAACAAGATAAGCGGTTACCAGGGTCGGTGCACTTCCTGATCAAGTGAGAATTGTTCGGCTGAATCAAATTTACACCCGGAACCTGTTTTTGATGAGACCATTGGTCTGCCAAATAAATGCTATAACTGCTTCATTACAAAATGTCATTCTAAAACTATTATGAAATATCTATTGAAAATTAAACACTGATGTTCCCCGCAGAATGTTTACAGTTTAGTGCACGAAGCATTCCGTTCATGTGCTTCAAAAAAGCGATTTTCTAGGTTTAGTTCGAAAGTTTCAAGATTAAACCTTCAGATTGTTTGTTGCTTCTCAACAAAACAAAAATTTATACTCAAATGTATGTACTAAATGGAAAACATAAAGAATCTGGCAGTGGAAGTCAATCCAAAGCGCAGCTTGAAACAGTGGCAAGCAAATATTGAAGCCTGAACTTGTAAAGATAGTTATTATTCATGTCAGTTTAACGATTCCACGAAGATCGCTTACCAAGCGCAAATTCATTTGTCACCAATTTCAAACAGTTTGATCCAAATTGTTCAATATTTACGGGATTCGTAATGGTTGATTGTCCGATGATACACCTTGTGGTTTGACGCTGATTTCGCTTTCGGTACAAGTATACCGCCAAACAAACAGCCGATAAACATACAACACCGAGTATGCATAGGCAGCCAATCAAAACGCGATGCTGAATAACTGACATTCGATTCGTGGGTGTAGAACCAAATATCGATTGAACTTGAACATCAGCGTCCCGATTGGCTGCGTATCGTGTGGGCGTCAGCACAACGGGCGATGTTGGCACGACTGGAAGATCATTTATGGGCTGTTGGTTGTTGAAGGAATTTGAAAAGCTGATGTAAAGTAATCCCGTTGTTGTGAGTGGTTTTTCTCCTTGATCGGAAACCTCGAATTTGATGAGGTAACTTGAAGAGTGAAAAAATAATAATTTTGATGCTTGGTCAGGAAAAATGTTTTAATTATATGAAAATTTCAATTTATATTCAAAGCTGAAACTTTTGACAAAATCTCAAGTATTTTGAGATAAAATTTCGCTGAGATTTAACACATGATTTAATGGAAAGAAATTTGTGTGCAATCAGTTTGTGCAGGTTTTGGGTAGCGTTTCACTTGTGTCACAGAAGATTCGTCGGACCCAGGGTGATAGTCAGGACAACCAACAGGACTAAGTTGTAGTTAACCCAAAACCACTGATTTGACCTTCCCGCTTAACAGCCTATAGTATGCCTACGGTGTGTCACGTCACGTATACATGACCAGAATGAGTGGTCGATTTGCCTAATACACATCAATCCAACACAAGTGAACACGGTCAAGGTCAGTTGGCACTGTGGCCAAAATGAGTAAAAGTACATAACTAATGGGGTTAAGGGTAAACGGTTGTTGAAGGAAAAGTAAAAAACTAGTTAATGATTGGGTATAAAGTGAATAAGACTATCAAAGTTTGTATCAGTTCTCAGCGCCGGTTTGTGGAGATTTTTGCCTTACGAATTTCGACCGCCTACGCATGTAGGCCTTCGCCATACGGCTTAATACCGCGTCTTAATACTTGCACATTGTCTAGATCAACGTTGTGGCATGTATCTAAAACCTGCTCATCCAAGACTGAATTAGGGATTGACATTCTCGGGGCTGCCTTTTGACACGCTTCCGGTGATCCTCGATTCTGGTGTGGAGTTCTCTGGAAGTCAGTCCTATATAAACACCAGGGCAACCCTTACATTGGATTTGTAGATGCTATTCGTGACTCTTGATAAAGGTGTCTTATCGTTAAGATGCGTTTGAGTCGAACGGATAGTTTTCCCTTTCTGATACGTCACACGTATGGACGCTTGGTTCAACATTCTACTGATTGCTTCTTATGTGCTTTTAGCAGGTGGTATACAAACCGTATCTCATCAGTTTTTTTCTGATTTAGCCAATGGGTATTTTACCCTCCTCAATTGGCGTTTTACAAAACGTTTCGGATAACCGTGGTCTAATAGGCGTTGGGTGGCTTCAAGATGCGCCTGATTTCATTCGTTGTCATCGCTGCATAAGTGCTCTATCTTATGGAAAATAGACGAAGCTATGGACCTTAAGACCTCTTTCGGATGCTCGGTGGTGTAATGTAAGGCAGCTTCTGTATCGATGGGTTTTCGATCGACTGAAGTTTTTTCTTCCCTCTACTTTCTGCGCCCAACAGTATAAAAACGCCAGGGTGCCTGTCGAAGATTCCACTTGCTTTGTAACTGTTATCTGTGCTCTAATTCATTCAAATAGTTAAAGAAGGGTTCTAAATGCTCAAGCTTTTGATGAAAAACGTGTCATCGAAAAAAGTGCTCCATATACATATTAGCAAGTCCTAGAGATATCGGTACCCCATGGATAACCCTTCCTTTTATTTATATTGTCCATTAAATAAAAAAGTGTTTCATGTGTAAGCAAATTTACAAATTGACAACTTTCTGAACGCTAATTTTGACGATCTGATAACTGGCATCTGATTCTAGTGCCTTTTCAGGCTATGTTGCAATGCCGTGTTCCTATCCACATCGGTAAACAAGCACTACTTTAAGCGTTGCTGAAAATCGTATGCGTTCTTGATGAAGGAGGCCTTATAGCCAACCAATGTTTCAACAATAGGGCGAAATCGCTCACTAACTTGTGTTGCCCGATGAATCCGATCCCCATCAAACAACCGCCTACGGGGAATTCTCTCTTTATGTATTTTATGTAGATGGTAAAATCTAGAGTGAGGTTTTTATTTGATATTAATCTATCCAATCTCTTTTCCAAGCAATCCATTAGCTATGTAATACTTGAAACTACCATTTCGATAGTTTGCTATTAGCTGGCGCGTTCATCGGTAGTTCTTGCCGTTTTTTTCATTCCATTCAATTCCGACTTACCGTTAGTTTGCCCTTATCGGCTTTAGTGAAGAAATATTTCTATTCTATTTTGTGATTAATAACCGCTTGTATTTCTTGCGATCACGATCTTTAGTCGCATTCGGTCCGTATCGTTTCAGCTGCTCACGGGGTAATTCATCAACCGTCATCATGCTATTTTCCTTATCATAAATTCAACCTATCTCCAACAGTAGTTGCTCAGCCCGTTGAAAGCGTTCGATTAGACCAAAAATTCATGACACTAGTATATTTACTGTTAGATACTGCCCTTATTAGAGCCGTCAGTTGACCTCTTATAATTAAATTTTAATAACTTGATGAACTTACCGTTTGTGTGGCTAAGACCTCGGCGGTCGAAATTGCTAAGGCAGTCAATAAGGTAGACAGGACATAAATATCTACAATCTGACACCCAGCGCTGATTCGAACGTAGATAGCCTTATTCACTTTTTACCTAACAGTTAATTAGTTTTTTCCATTCATTCAAAACAATCGTTTAACTTTACCCCATTAATATAAAACACATTTGCATGCATCTCCTTCACACAAAACACCCCACGACCGGTTTCGTGCTGTTTGCACTCATCAGGTAGGGGCAGTAGAATCAGGATCCGCATGTTGGACAGTATCAACCGACCTTGACCGTGTTTACTTGTGTTAGATTGATGTGTATTAGGCAAATCGAAAACGGATTCTGGTCATGCCTACGTGACCTGACACACGGTAGACTTACTATAGGTTGTTAAGCGGGAAGGTCAAATCAGTATTTTTGGGTTGACTACAACTTAGTCCTGTTCCCTGTCCTGACTATCGGCCTTATTCTAACGAGGCTTCTGTGTCAGAAGTGAAACGTTACCAAAAACTGCTCGAAACGACTGCACACACATTTCTTTCCATTATGAGTACAAGATCAGTCCCAAACATATTGCAATCGATTGCTAGCACTTGATATAGTTCATACATCAGTATATTTTACATACACATATGGGTTTAATAACGAGGTCTCTATATTTGAAATTTTCATACAATTTGTTGTATATAATGACAGTTAAGATGTAATGTGCGTTTTTGAACTGATCTATAAGGCATGCTGATTCAACTTTCTCAGCATCGTCTACGCCTCTATGCTAAAACCAAAATAATAGGAAACACTCTTATTTCGAAACATTTTCTGCTATGTTAACTTAGAACCAACCACCTAATAAACAATAGGGAGCATATTCTATTGTTCAATTCTATTCAAGATTGTAAAACTTTAGCTACCAAGAAACGAGTGTCAAGAAAAATAAACGGAAACCGTCTTATTGAAACGAGTTCAGACATTTCCATTTGCCTAACTATGAAAACAATGTGGAGAATACGTATAAAAATGTCCGAGAACATTTTCAAACCTAGAACCTGATGCTCCTTCATTTGTGCCTAAACACAATGGGAGAACGGACACTTGGACTCTGATCTACCTCAAAATGGCTTTCACATCATTCTACGTTACATGAAATATTAGCAAACACAAAGAATCCTTCACGCAGACAACTCTCTAAACCAATAGATAAAATGAACACAGATGATGAATATCAAATTCGTTGACTTGCTTCCTTTTCCAGAATGCTGAGTGACACTCACACTGGAAAATGAATACGAACTAGATTAGTACGAGATTATCACCAAAAATAGCCCCGTTTGTTCCATAATCAACAGAACATGCCATAATGTTTACACAATCAGTTCAGTAAAAACTAGACTGTTCACCACGCGTAACCACTGATCAGCAAGAATAATAAATCTGATAGCATATCGTTCCATCTAGTTGATCGAATCGCATATAATCTACCATTCCTCGCTTAAAAACAGGTCCAAATTTGTGTTAGCGGCCTAGTAAAAAACTCTGAATACAAAAATCTTGCGTAAAATCATGCATGAGTTTTTTCATGAGTAATGTTTAAGAAAAACATAAGCAAGAACCAATACAACAAGATTTCACCAAGTAATTAAGAACAAGGCATGATTAACTGTCCATAATTTACAGGAAACCGGCATTCTCATTTACTGTCCTACCTTGCGTCATACCGCTGATTTCTACTTAATACTTACCGAAATATTATTTTAAATGTGCCTCACAATCAATATTATATTGCCGCTTCTAATGAAAAAAATTGTTGCTCCCGAAAAGCGTGACACGAACTAATTTTGGCGTTGACATCGGCAAAGACCGACTATAATGCGATATGTTGCATCATATCACACGTTGAAGTGATCAAATAAACTGTCAAATTTGTTACCTTTGTATTCGATTATAAAAAGCCAAACTTGCGAAATTGATTTTCAATTTACATAAAAAAATCGCTGTTTTATTTTAAATGCACTGACCTTTGCAGTTCAGACGTTTTATGTTCGCCAATCGATATACTTCTTTGTAAGCGATCGATATGAAACAAATTTTGGTTGTGGTGATATACTACTGATTGATCCTTTAATGAGTAGATTGAATGCATGGTGAATAACACTTCACCATTACGTCCAACATCATCGTCACTGGCTTCCACGGTTAACAGTTTTTGTCCAACGTGGATACTTTTGGATAAATTAAGTTGCATCATATAAATCGGACCATTCACGTGATCAAACAGTTTTAGTAATTCATTCGTGTTTGGAAGGTATTTCTCCATAATGGTGACCAGCGAAAATGGTTTGTGAAGCTTTGGATAATTGTCATTTTCGTCCAAAACTCGGAGTTGTATTTTCAACCAATCGGATCCTTGGAATCCGACGAGCATTATTTCCAACAAATGGAACGCTTCTCGTTCACGATCCAATCGTGAACCGAGGTATAAATCCCACAACTTCCACTCATTCAACACACGTGACCTCAATCGAAACAGGTTCGGTGTTTGAAATTTCTGCGTCTCTGGGTTTGGCGAGAGTCTTAGCTCACATCCCGTGATCTCATCCAGTGATGCATCCAGGCATCCGAGAAACGAACCATTCAGAATACTCGTTCCAATCTTAGCGGACTCGTTCATCATGACAACGTAGGTACCCGTGAGTCGTCTGACCTCTAAACTTTGATCTGGACGAAGTGTGATGAGACAGAATTTTGGAAAATTGATTTTGTCAACCAAAAACCTCTCGATTGTCACACGCAGACTTGATGGCTCCGATCGAGAATTGTAGGCTTCGATGACAATGGAACGGTTGGACTTGGACTTTTGATAAGCGTTTGGGGTTAGAGAAACCACTCCAGAATGCGGATCGAGTGAAAAGGCGTTTTGCATATCTGTTGTGAAAAAATGTGAAATTGACCGAGATGAGTGGCAAATAAAAACTTGAATACGTGCGTTGAGGTTTTCAGAACTACAACTTACTCGAATTATATCAACTAGAGTTTGTTCAAATTTCATGATAGTCAACAAGGGTTGACAATAAATTCAGCGATTGTGATATTACTTCACAGCGAAGTTGGCAGACTGACTATGAGGACTAGTGTAAGTCCCACAGTCGGTGCATTGCAGCACCGGTAACTGTTGAGAATATTTTTGCAACATTCCAATAACAACATTATGTTAAATGCTTTAGCAGAAAAACCTAGGTGATGTAAACATTTTTTACGATGCCTGGTCCACCGATTTCCGATACGGATTCTTTTTGAGACGCTACATCATAATTGGTCTTAATCTCATGGTGGCTAAACCGTCACATTCGATAGGCATCTAGTAACCTTTCCAACTCGGTGCACTTGGTCTTCTAGACTTGGGTCCCCGTGATTAGATATCGCAGTGGTTAGTTTCTTTTCAGAATGTGTGTCGAAACTGGGTTTACTGGCAGCATTACACTATGCATATTCTTGAAGTATCTTCTACTTTATGAAGCATCTTTGTATGCTGTCAAGCGAAGTGACGTGGAAAACCTATTATGATGCATAACAGTGACAGCTGCAAGAAAGCTGTGGTACTGATTTCTCTCTACTTATTCACAAAACTTGATTGAATATACGTGCCATTCGAGGTGTCGTCACCACATCCCAGTTTGTTTGTGCTTTATCTTCTATAGAATCCGTAGCTGCCTTATCCATCTTTTTATGGCATTTATAATGTTATGGGTGTATGACAGTTAAGCATGCGGTACATGCTACCGGTTTAATGTTCTCTCTAATGATGTTGATGATGATAATTATGTGATACAAAAATCAAACAACATTGTTATGGAAATGTAGAGTTACATAGGCTCAATTTTCGGCCGAAGTTTTTGCTCTCGATATATTTAACAGAAAACATAGTGATTTCTATTTATCCAGTTAGGAAAAGCTAGTTTCAGGAATGGGCCTACTAGAGAAGGTTTTCAAATGTCATTGTATATTTCTCTAAAGTCATGTAACTGGAATTCGCTACCTTTTATCGCAACACAGATGCGTTTAGCAAGATATTTCACCCAAACGCTAATAACAGAAACTTCAGAGGATAACGTTCTCTCAACTTAATTTTTATTCGTGTATTTCGATTTCATTCATCAATAGAATTAATAACAGTGCATAAAAAATATAGGGCTATAAAGTTATATCATTTTTCAATCTTTTGACGCAAGTGTCGATAATGATCTCGGGTGAATTTTTATACAAACCCATGAGCACAATTTTATGGTCATCTAGAGATTCTTTTCGGTTAAAGATTCACCACAATAAAACATAGTGAAATAGGAACTATCAAACTTTGGTTTAGTCACAGAGCAACTCTTATCTGGAAGCGAATACATGCAGTTCTGGCCACGGATGTTAAGTGCTCTTTGTTTGCTGAGCTTGCATTGTAGCAGTAGGACGTTTTGTCATCAAGCTAGGTGACATCGTCAGCTCAGCTACTTGTGAAGTTTTACAATAGACGTAACGTCGGATGAATAAACGTTGGCCATTCTTTTTCTTTCCTCGTTATTGCTTGTTCCGAAGGTCATACGGATCAATTTGCTGTTTCTCATTAGTACATACATGCCATTCAATTGAACGATTTTGATTTAATGACTGCACTCTGGAGTGCCACGCTTCGAAGACTTTGGTTCCATTCGAGTTGAATTATTCCTTCTTCATCAGCGTGAATTGATATAAGCGATTTGTAATCGTGCTCCCTTACCGCCGATTGGTGATAACTAAGTCTGGTATCCAGTCTCCTTCCAGTATGCCCCACGTATTGCACCTCACATTACGTACATGAGATTTTGTAGACCACGTGTTTTATCTTCTCCTTTCAATTCATCTTTTATCTACACTGCTGGTTTCGTAGCGTTCGCGTAGGTCCGTGTGCAAGGTTGATCCCAATTGGTCACTTTACTCGCGAAGCGAATTCTGACCTATTCTTAATGTATGATATACCTTTCTATACCTGTGCGTTTGGTCGCTCCATGGAGAAACTTCTTGACGACTTGCAACTGGGTATCAAGTTCTTCGGCAACCATTTTTCTTGAGGACCCTAAAAAGTTATCTCTCTTTCTCCACCAGCGTTTCAAGGGTGTTGCAAGGAGTATGCGCCTAGTTAAAAAGCGTCCGTACAATGGTCTCACAGGTCTCACCAGATCATATCAAAGCGCAGACTGCGACACTGATCATTCACTGGTTTAAGCAAAACTGAGGCTCCCCCACACGAGATTTCACCGCACCAAATTGTCTGCTAAGCCTAGGATAGACGTCAATCGCATGTGCGAACCTAATCTGAATGCGAGATTCGCGAAAGCCTTCACGGACGAGTTCAACAAGACAACCACACTTGAATCTGCTTCAGAAAACTGGGAATTGATAAAAAGCTGCATATGCCGGGTCGCACTCTCCACTTTCGGTCCAAAGGAAGCTCAAACGAGCGACTGGTTTAAAGCAAACGCTTCTGAGATGACTGCTGTGCTGGATGAGAAACGCTCAGCATTCTTGTGGTTCAAAGGTATGCCAACAGATGAAAACATACGTCTTCTAAGAGCAGCTATAAATAAAGTCCAACAGACTGCAAGGCGTTGTGCAAACGACTATTGGACTGAAGTTAGCCTCAATATCCAAAAAGCTGCGGATACCGGCAATTTTCACGGTATGTATGATGGGATCAAGAGAGCCATTGGCCCAAACAAACTTGAAACGGCTCCCATTAAGTCTTTATCTGGTAAGCCGATTGTCGACAAAACTCAACAGATGGAAAGATGGGTAGAGCACTTCTCCCTCCTCTACTCACAGTACGGTTCTACCGCATGCACTTGAAAATGTCGAACGGTTGCCGACCATTAAATATCTAGATACTCCCCCTACTCTTGATGAGCTCAATAGAGCAATCGACCGCTTGGCGAATGGGAAGGCCACTGGTGACGACGGAATTCCACCTGAGCTCATCAAATGCGGTAGAGCAGCATTATTACAACCGCTTCACCGTTCGCTTTTTCAGTGCTGGCAGGAGGATTGTGTCCCACAAGAGATGCGAGACACAAAGATCATCACGCTATTCAAGAATAAAGGAGATAGAGGCGACTGCAACAACTACAGAGGAATCTCCCTTCTGAAGGTTGTAGGCAAATTGTTTGCTAAAGTCTTACAGATCCGGCTGCAAGTTTTAGCTGATAGAATTTACTCCGAATCTCAATGTGGCTCCCGCAAGGGAAGATCAACCGTTGACATGATCTTCTCCTGAGACAACTTCAAGAAAAGTGCCGGGAACAGCGTATGCCATCATACGCTTTGTTTTTATGATTTAACTCCGGCATTCGACTTTCGTCAGCAGGGAGGGTCTCTTAAAAAGCTCGATTGAGAGGATGTCCCCCAAGCTGCTGAGACTCGTTAATTCGTTCCACTCAGGAATGAAAGCTCAGTCCATTTTTTTACCGGTTTCAGTTCAGAAGCCTTTGAAATTCACCAAGGCGTCAGACAAGAGTGTGTTTTCGCTTCCTTACTGTGCGGTATTTTCTTTGCTCGGCTTCTGAAGCACTCTTTTAGGAC
>JACCGJ010018585.1:0-15085 GCA_013407085.1 Atriophallophorus winterbourni | reverse complement strand
TCTTCTTCTTAATATTAACAGGATTTCAAGCCCTTGTTGTGGATATCTGATCTATTTCAAGATTATTACGAAAACTTTCATTATATTTTGAACGGATTTGAACATGGTTACGACTCGTAAATTTGCAAAAGTAGATCATGCAGCACCGACTGCAAGGAAGCCTCAAGAGAATAGGGACTCCGCTGCTCAATCCGGGATTCTTGTCTGGTTTGTTCAAAACAGGTCGTCGATAACGCTAAAGCTGTTCAATGTGAAATTTGTTCAATGTGGATACATATTCGATGTGGTGGAATGAAGTCTGAGATGCATCGTTGGCTTCAGAAAAATTCATGCGATATCATTCTCACGATATGTGAGATATGCCTTACACCGACTGGTTTTAACCTCGCAAGTACTCAGCTTCAAGTTGACACGGCTTCTGCTAAGACAACTGAAGGCATTAATTGGGGGATTGTAAATACTGTCTCACCCTCGAAGGAGGATAACCACCACACATCGTGTGTACAACAAGTTTGCGTGCAATCTGAAGATGTACGCACCTTTGCGGAAATTGCTTCCTCGCCTGTACTCAGTTCCAAAGACAGAGTTAATTTTTCGGGTGAAACGAACGTTCTTAAGTCCAAAGAGGTCCGGGAACTATCACAGCTAGATAAAACTATCAAGAATAAACACCAGAGCTTTACCACTGTTGAGAGTAGAAAATCCTGCATCATTCTCCACAATGCGCTGGAGCAAACAGGTGCTTAGGCGATAGACAGGGTTAAACAGGAACGCGATTTCTTATATTCTCCCCTCCCCCCCTTTTCGACGAAGGTGAAAAAAGTGTAACGGTACGCCCAGCGTTTCGTCTAAGCCGCAGGCCAGCGCCAGGTTATAGCCCAAGACCGTTAAAGAATTTGTTAGACTCTGCTGATCAAGTGACCTTACTGCTAAAGAGGGGTTACAGGGTAAAGGGTAGTCAACTTTAACTCCTGCGTGATCTCTCTCCGGAAGATCGTGTGAAAAGCTACTCAGGAGATTAGCGAGCACAGAGCCGCAGGTGAAACTAACTTGCGCATTGCGGATTTTCGGGTTGTGAGGATGATGCCAAACGTTCGTTGGGAACCTCTGACGATAGGCATTCGAAGGGATCTGTATCTTGGAAAGTGATATATTTTAACGCGGGGAGCTTCAGAAACAAACTGGATGAACTCTTCGATCGGATTAGACGGGACGCTCTAGCGATCATTGTGGTGACGGAAACCTGGCTCTCACCTAAGCAGGATGATCCCGCGCTGGACATACTTGGATATAGACTCTTTCGCTCAGATCGAACAGACGCTAAAATCGGTGGTGGGGTTGCCTTATATTTCCAACAACATATTTTCGTCGCAGTGTTGGCTCGTTTCCAGCAGACTGCTGGTATGATTGAGAGTTTATCGTGCCGTATAAGCACTGCAGCTTCATTTGCCACGATAGGTGTAGCTTACCTTTCTCCCAATACTCAGGCAGATACTCTGATATCACAGATTTTTCAATTTGGTAGATCCTCAAACTGCTTGGTTAGTGCCAATTTCAATGCTCCTAGTATCGATTAGACTTCGCTAGAGGAATGTTCTGGGTCATTCGAGCAGGACTAATTGGACGCTGTGGTTGATGTAGGCCTCGTGCAGCATGTTTCCTATCCGACCAGAGTAGGCCATACTGATTGTGAGTCGATTTCGGACTTGGTATTCACTCCCACGCAATCCGATATTACTCAGCTTCGGACTGAAGCTCCATTAGACTGTAGTTATCTTGTCACCTTAAGTTTTATTTGGAAACGCAACACTGGCTAGGTACCGGATCCAAATCCCAGAAGGAATTTTTGGAAGGCAGACGCGGGTAGTTTACGGGATGTTGCTTCATCTCTCGATTGGTCTTTCGATCAATCAGCTGATGTTGAAGATTGTTGGCTGGTGATCCGTAATGATATTTCAACAGTTATTGAGGTGGCTGTTCCGTTGTCCACACGTCGTCATGAGGCGAAAGGTCCCCCTTGGTTTGATGAGGAGATAAGGAATCTTTTGCGGAAACGTCAAAAGCTCTGGTCGATATTCGTAAGCCGGAAAAACGCCACTGACTATGACAATTGTCGGCTAGCTAAAAACCTTTGCACGGCATTACAACGCAGAAAACATATGTTGTACCAGCAGCGATTGGTTGACGAGTCTACTTGTGCACCAAAACGGCTATTCGCATACATTCGTCGACGCACGAAGGCGTCGCCATATATTCTTAATTTGATAGATACTAATGGTGTAGACATTACTGAGGATGGTTTGGAAGCTGAAGCCATGGCTAAGCAATATGCCTACGTGTACAGTCTGGAAGACAGAGTTCCCCCTTCTGTCTCTAATAACAGTGAGGTGCTGTCTGATCTTGATGTAGATGTAGAGACTGTTAGACTCCGGTTGGAACAGTTAGACACACAATCCGCGCCAGGACCAGACGGTATTCATCCGTTGGTTTTACGAGCACTATCAGAAGTGTTGTGCGTTCCGCTGGCCAGGTTGTTTACAAAATCTGTAACATTAGGGGTCTTGCCACAAGAATGGAAACAGGGTATTATTAAACCTATGTTTAAGAGTGGGGACCCTAGTAGTCCCGCTAATTACAGGCCGGTCACATTGACTTCTGTGATCGGTAAAATTTTAGAGAAGCTGATCAAAAGGAAAATAGAGCACTTTCTTTTGGAGTGTGGGCGTTGGTGTCCACAACAACATGGATTCACCAAAAATCGCTCATGCGTAAGTAATCTGCTCCTAGCGCGAGAAAGTTGGTGTGCTTTGACTGATTCTGGTCAAGCGGTCGATGTCATTTTTATCGACTTCAGTAAGGCGTTTGACCGCGTGCCCCACCGCCGATTGCTCGTCAAGCTGGAGGGTTTGGGTATTCAGGGTTGTCTACTAAAATGGATCGAGGTATTCATCTCAGGGCGGTCAAACCGTGTCGAGGTGAATGGAGTTTTGTCTTCAGAGATGATAGCAGGCTCCGGAGTGCCGCAGGGATCTGTCCTTGGCCCATTGTTATTCAAAGTTTTCGTGAATGATATTCCGGACGCGGTAGCGATCGATTGTCTTTTATTCGCGGATGATCTGAAACTGTGTGCCTCTATCATTTTCTGCGATGGTCACAAGCAACTGCAACAAGCAGTTGATGACTTAGTCAGTTGGACACATCGCTGGTCACTGCCTATAAATGAGGACAAGACGGTGGTCATGCGCATAAACTCCGATGACACTGGTGGTGAATACTTTCTTGGAGGTAAGCCTATTAGAGCGGTGACGGTCGAAAAAGACTTAGGGATTCTGGTTATGGATTCCTTGAAGTCGAAGGCTGACACTTGTCGGAGAATAGGCAGCGCTACCAGGATGCTCTGGGCGATTCGGCGTTCCTTTGCGTCCATTACCCCGCAAATGTTCCAGACACTTTTCTCTGTGTACATACGTCCTCTGTTGAAATATGGGCTACCTGTTGCATTTCCTCAGTCCAAAGGCGAATGCGACTCCTTGGAGAGGGTACAAAGGAGGGGCACTAAGATGGTTTGTGGATTGCGCCAACTGGCGTACGAGGATAGGAGGAGCTTGCTGAAACTCTACCCCCTAGAGCTCCGAAGGGAAAGATATGACTTGCTCCTGACACGCCGTATCCTTCTCGGTCAATATGGAGACGAGTTCCTCCAGTACTTCCGATTAGTAGGTGAGTCGAGGACACGTGGACATGACTTTAAGTTGCAGAAGCCAAGAAGGCTGAAGCTGAGTAATGCTAGCACGCTATCCACGCGGGTGGTGAACACTTGGAACTCTCTACCGAAAGAGCTCCTGTCTCTACCATCTGAACAGCTATTCAAAAGCGCGTTGGATCAGCATTTGTTGAGACGGATGGACTTGATCCCCGGAGTGATATAGTGGTGTTCCTATACTCTCAGGGCTTGCCTTGTCAGCAGAAGTCGTCCATGTCTATTACTGTGATGAAGCTTAAACGTGATTTTATCCCTTCTGCTTTCGATTCAGAAGAAGAAGAAACCACTGAGGGTATTTGCTGCATAAAGATGCAGCAAATTAAATCGTTAAATGTCAGGGTAGATTCAAGATTCAAGATTTATGGTTAAAAAAGCAAATTGCTGTACAATACCATAGGATATACGTATCAAAAATTATAAAAAAATCGTTACTTGTATGATCATGTCCATGTTCTTCATAGGTGGAGCAAAAATAATCCTCAATGGCAACACAGACTGAGGGAAAAGAATCTTTGGATGGACGGTAGTTCCGTGCGTTAAAATTGTATAGACATCAATAGGTAGGGGCCAACGCAGTAGTTCTCAACATAAGGTTTCGTAACCTTTGTTTAAAGATGTGCTCGTTCGATGAGGTAACAATATCTATCGGCAAGCTATTCCACAAGAAGCATACACGAACAGCGAAGAAGGGACGACGACAATTCAATCGTGAGTGTGGGATTTGAAGGGTCAAAGGGTGGCTGCGTGTGGGGACAACGGAACGAAACTTGAAGAGGTGTTTGAGAGGGTGGGATTTCGCGTAGATGATTCGATATGTCAGAGTGAGGTCGTGTAGGTTACGTCTGCGCTCGAGGGTGCACAGTCCAAGTCTGGTCAGTCGCTGCTCAAAGGGTAAATTATTCAATCCGGTAACCGTTTTGGTTGCCTTGTGATAAATTCGTTCGAGGAGCGAGATGTTTTTTCCCATCCATGGCGTCCAAGCTTGTACAGCGTAGTCAACGACAGGATGTATGTAAGTGTTTAGTAATTTCACGAGTGAGTGTGGTGGAAAACGTCCGAAAATGCGTTTCAGTAAACCTAGCAAGCTGCACGCACGCTTGTAGACGGCTTCGCACTGTAGGCTGTTCTTCAAAGTGCCAGACACCAAGATTCCGAGATCTTTTTGTGATGTACTCCATTCAAGCGGGTGGCTGCCAAGTGTATAGGGAAAGGAGAAGGGTTTCCCGACTTGCAACATTTTGCACTTGCGGAAATTAAATGGCAGTTTGTTTTGGATTGACCACTGGTGCAGTTTATCCAAATCTCCTTGCAGAACTTGACAGTCCTCGATAGAGTTGACCTTCGTCCAGATTTTTACGTCGTCTGCGAATAAAACAAGCTTACATGCTAGTAAGTTCGGTAGATCGTTTATAAATAAGAGAAACAGTATCGGACCGAGAACCGAACCCTGAGGGACTCCGCTCGTGGCTTCAATTGTTCGAGAAGTTTCACAATCTATTCTGACTTTTACTTTGCGTCCAGACAGGTAACTTGTGAACCATGTTAGTAGGTTTCCGATGACGCCAACATTCTGCAGCTTCTGAAGCAGTGAGGAGTGATTCACTCTATCGAATGCTTTAGATATATCTAAGTAACCGGCATGAACGGAACCCCCTTGGTCTAGTGCTTGCGTCCAGTCATTTAGAGTCGTGAGTAAGTTAGACAGGCATGAATATGTTTTCCTAAAACCGTGTTGTGTGAAAGTTATTAGCTGATGGTTCTCGAGATGTTCAACAAGTCGTTCACACACCAGGCGTTCCAAAATTTTAGAAACCGCTGGAAGAAGCGTCACGGGGCGGTAATTCGCCGGATCAGAACGACTGCCCCCTTTGTAGATTGGTGTGATAACACCGGTTTTCAATTGAGTTGGTACGGTTCCCGTATTCAATGAGTGCCTGAATAGACCACTTAGTGGGCCACAAAGCTCCAGCTCGCATGACTTCAGAACAGCGGTGTTATTCCATCCTCTCCTGGTGATTCGCGAACGTTCAGTCCGCGTAAATGCTTTCGCACAACCGTAGGATTTACCTCAATGTTGCTAAGGCATTCGACTTGTAGTGGGTGCGGCAAAGACGTCAGCGTTGACACGTTCTTTGGACAAAATACTTGCGCATAAAATGATATTAGGGCATCAGCTGTATTCTTGACATTATCAGTCAGTCCGTTCTCTGTCTGGATAGGAAATACACCTGGTTTAACCTTGGTCGCGGTGTTTACGATGGTGTACAGCAACTTAGGATGTCGTTCCATCTGGTCGATCAGCTTAAAATGGTGATATTGCTTGTCTTCTCGAAATAAGGACGTCACCTTGTTACGAAAACTACGAAAGTGTTCCCAAGATGCGTCTGTTCGTGTTATTTTATGTGCAGCCCATGCGGAGTTTCGCATGGCTATCCACTTCCGAGTGCGGCTTCGGAGTTTGAAGCAAAATGTTCTTGATTTCCTTTTGGGAACACAGGTAGAATTTCCGTCTAGTTTTGTACCGATATAACTTAACAGACTAGAACAATGAGTATCTGCATTCGTAAGATCGAGATGTTTTTCCTCCATAATCGTAATGGCACCGCGAAGGCCAAAGTAATCGACTCTCCTGATGAACTTAACGTCGCCCGACGCCCTTCGGGCGTTGCACACGAATTCGAAGGACAACACAAGATGGTCACTCAGCCCCAAAGGACTATGATACTACACTGACTCCACTGCTGTTGCTTCGGAGGTTGAAACCAGATCTAGAATTGACGATTCATTGAGGCCCCTTTGTCGAGTGAATGAATGGACATGGTTGTATAGGGGAGTGGAAGTGATAATCTCATGGAATTTGTACTCAAGGGATTGCTGAGTATGCACACTTTTGGTGTAGAGATGTGGGAGGTTAAAATCACCCATTAATAACAATTGGCATCCTCTAAGGTTTCCAGCGTTGCGCATCATTTGTAACAACGTTTCATTGTGGGTATCAGAAGAGTTGGGCGAGCGGTAGATCACACCAAGTATACAGTTCTCTCCAGTTTCCAAGCGAAGGCTACACCACATGGTGTCCTCTAGCTCAAACCTTGTGTCAGGTACAGCTGTGCATTGAAGACGTTCGTTATAATACAAAGCAACTCCACCACCTGATCTTGAACGGTCTCGTCGAAGTAGGATCATGTTGGGAAGTGCCAGCTCGCAATCGTTCACCTGATCGTAAAACCATGTTTCGGTAACAGCAATGATGTCAGCAGAAAACTGAGCGTTAAAGTGAGACAATTCGGCGTTTTTGTTCCGCAAGCACTGTGCATTTGTGTATAGGCATTTAACAGTGGTTTTCGTGTGTAGCGAGCCTATGCGGATGATGTTTGTATGTCCGACCCCCTGAGAGCCGGACCATGATGTACTCAGTCCGACTCGGTTTGAGCCGGACCCACTACGTTTTTTGATGTATTGATTGCTTCCGTTTCGGTGGGAATGCTACCGTCTACCGCCCCCAGCCGCGAGTGTGTCTCACTCATTGGTTTGGGTGGGCTAAGTCTAACATCCTTGGGTAGTGTTCGTTTCTTTTTTGTCCATTCCGACCTTACTATTTCAGCCATAGCGCTGGTCAAGAACGTAATCTTCAGAGGTTTCGGTCCATCCCCCTTGTATTTTGGCGAAAAAGGAACTCGAAAAGTGTCCACAACAACGGCATTAGAAATATCGAGAGAACACGCAATGTAGCGCCATTGTTTGACGTCGTGCTCTACCGTTTCCTGATTCGATGCTTTAGAAGTATTTTCTGGTACACCAAGTAGAACTATACTTCGCGATACCATTTGTTCCCTGTCGTTCAAGCTGCCCTTCCTTTCCCACCATGGTACATCGGGATATATGCGGCAGTTGGAGTCGGAATCTGACTTGAGTAGGTATGCATTCAGCAATACGTTCTCGATATCAGCCTCGCATTTTAGTGTTACCTTGAGCAAGCGAGGTTGACCAATATGAGGTGAAGATGAATGGCGGGTTAGACGAGTCACCTTTTCTGCGTTTACATGTTCAATTTTCATTAGGTGACAAAGTTCAGACCATTTACCGACATCATGTTTCTGTTTGCTATCAAACAGGCTTTCTTGGGACTCGCTGACATTCGTACATATAACGTTCAGCCTGTATTACAGACCCATATTATGCAACATTAGGAAGTCTGGACTTGAAAATATTAGAGACTTAGTTCAGCTAATTAACTTAGTACAATGTAATCTTCGAAATCCTACAGATGGCAAACATCACGCTGCACAAAAAATTGGAACTGAAAATAATTTTTCGATCTGTTTAAAGAATTAGCTCGATGATTTAGAAACAATCTTGATGTAAAATTTCGAAGTTCAGACTATAATAGTTTTACCACATGAAAAGTATCATGCCAACATACCAAGAACGTCACGTACACAAGATAGAGCAGCTTAACAAAAAAACTTTTGCATTAAACGCGCCAATCAATTTAATGTTCAAGTTCAAGTTGAACAGAGCTGAAGGTGGGTAAAAGCCAATCACGTGTACAGATTTTCTTAGACGGTATGCGTTTGATCACCCGGCAATTCGATATTCAGTACACCGTTCGTAGGGTTGACACGTTTTTGTTTACGGTTATCTTTAAAGAAAGGTACGGGTTCTCTTCACCACCATGGTGAGAGGACATCGAATCAGGAAACGATGCATTAATATGCGTGAACAATGTATGATGTATGAAATCACTAGCCTGATTGAGGCCAAGTGCAGCACAATTATAGACTGCATGTGGGCTATGATTATGTCAGGTTGCCCAGACTTAGAGAGATATAAGATGGAAAATGGAACAATACGTTTTTTGTTTTTTAAGTTTTCATCAGATAATGTGTGGAAATGTGGTAAGCAATTTGACGTCTAATTCCGTCTTAAGGCTCAACACGTTGTGAAGGTATACTAAACATCATAGGAGCTTATTCCAGAAGATGCTGAAAAAGTGCTTACGTATCAGCAACCTGAGTCTACTCATAAGATGTTTAATAGAATTACCCCTTGTAGCTCTCATAGTGGCAAGTTTCAGTTATTCAGTAATACTACCACCGTGAAACCCTTTGGATTCTTGAAGGCTTCTATTAGGTCGCCTCCAGCCGCTGTCTTTTAATGAGAAAACAGATCGAGGTCCTTGAGTCTTGCCTCATAGGTTTTACCTGTCTGACCCTCCTCCATCATAGTCGCAAGGCATTGAGCGCAATCTGAACAATTCTATGCGAGCCTTGTTAGCTGCTTCGGCACATTTTTAGACCACTTTAAATCTCCTGTTCTAGTATTACCGAGATCCTTCACTTTCTGAGCAGGAGCTATTCTGATAGTTCCTTCGCCGACTCATACCTGTGTTGTAGCCTAATCAGTCGTCAGAAAGAAGCTCTTCTCTAAATTTAGCAGAAAGCTTTTGTCTTTGTCCACTCGATTTCTTTTTCTAAGTCAGAGGTTCTTCTTCTTCATATACGTTTTTACAGAAAGAGCATGAGCGAATCCATCGTGGGTTTAATCACTGACTTCTCCGGAACGATGGACCACCCAAACAAGTAGGTTCGGGGAGACAAACAAAACTGCTCACCATTATCTACCAAATTGACAACAGTTTAAATACGCCTGGATTTTCACCCTGACGGAGTAATAGTTCAATATTTCGGCTTGGTGAAGAGAAACCCTTTCCGTTTTTTACAGTCGCAGCTACAATTTCTGGGATAGAAGGACGGCCTGGAATAACCTGGATGTACCATCGCATACGACGATGATACCAGAGAAGAATGAACCAACTTCGGCAGTGGTGGGCGCACCTTTGAAGCTTCTCACCGACAGAAATTCTGGACGCTCGATTGGCTTATCAGCCATTTACAGTCCTGTGCCAACTGAACTGAACTGAACAAAACAATGGTTTATTACGGTAAAAGAAGCTAAGATCATGTAAAAAACCGCCGGGTATATTGAGCGGTGGGTCGAAAAAGCAAAGAAATAAAAGTTTCAGGTTCCAAGGCCTCATAGCGAGACACATTCGCGTTTAGCCTGCACCATCAATTGATTTTTGTGGCATTTGGACAGGTAAGATGTAAACCGAGAAAACGACTACCTACCACGTCCTCCAGCACAGGGTCAGTTAAAACCACGTGGGTTCTGAATTCTGATACAGAGATCTGAAAGATGAAAAACTGGCAATGTATTAGCTGGGTTATGACGAAAATGCAAATGGCACATAACCAGAACTTACCGTTTCAACGAGCTAGTGCGTTTGGAAAAATGCGTAGGGGTTGTGAAAAAATTTAAAATAGTGTTCACTTGGTATATGTCACTTGGGAGAGAGTCATTTCACGGTGAGGGAAATCAAGGATAGATTAGAATGAATGAATAAAGCGGTTTTGAAAACCGTGTCCGGGAGTGTGTTTCACTGACTGCAAACTCTCACGGAGAAAATGCTGTGTCGACATTTATACCTGCTCTGTTTACGTAACATTTTAGCACTTGTCGGTGGTTAGTGCTCGGAAAGTGAACGAATAGGGATACGCATGGATGGTAGGGGTCAGTCAAGATTCGGTGAGTAAGTAACATGTCACGCGGTGAAGAAGGTATGTAACAGAGAATATATCTAAACTTCGTAACCTTTCCTAATAAGACATGTTTTGCATACCGAGGACAATCTCTGTCGCACGTCGTTGGGTTTTTTAGTGAGAAGGGACACCTTTCTGCATAGCCAAGGATGCCAAGCTCGAACAACGTATTCCAGGAGTCAGCTGAGTCGCAATTACTTGACTGTTTTCATGTCGGGGCCTTTTATCAGCATGTCAGGGAACCTACAAGTTTTAGGCCATGATTCACCCCTTCAACTTTAAATTTGGTTCTGTCGTCTCATGAAAGAGATATTTATGGAATCAAATACCTTTCGCCAGTAGCCAAGAGAGACCACGCTGTGATTCTTCTCGATTGGTCTTTAGTGCACGCTAGTCACCAAGTGAAGATGCCCCGCAACTTTGGTCGAATGGACATCGTCCAACTACAAACTCAAGCAATGGATCTAAGTTGTGAACCAGACGAATTAGAACCCAGTGTAGAAATCAGGTGGAATAATATACACCTCTTACA
This sequence comes from Atriophallophorus winterbourni, assembly GCA_013407085.1. Taxonomy (NCBI): domain Eukaryota; kingdom Metazoa; phylum Platyhelminthes; class Trematoda; order Plagiorchiida; family Microphallidae; genus Atriophallophorus; species Atriophallophorus winterbourni. The sequence goes on along the minus strand of JACCGJ010018585.1, from coordinate 4,188 downwards.
ACAACAGGAACGTTTTGCTCCTCAACAACCAGTGAGAGTTCGAGAAAAACCCTGGTGGAGCGCGTCTATTCGCAAGGCTATTAGATGTCGTGACCGTAGCTGGAGGGCTTACAAATTCTCTGGAAATCACAGATCTAGACTGCAGTAGACTAGAAATTCAGCTGTTGTGCTGCAAAGGAAAGCTGAATTGGACCTTGAATCCAAACTTGCCGAAGAAGTAAAAATTAACTTGAAAGCTTTTTATGGCTATGTTCAGTCTAAACGATCTTTAAGATAAGAAATAGGTACTTTAGTGCTAGATGATCGCAAAACGGTTTTGACTGCACAGGAAAAAGTCGATGCATTGCATTCATTCTTCTGCAGTGTTCATCAAAGCGATTCAGGTAACCCTTTGAAAACTCACGAGTCCAGAGCACCCCTCTTTAGCTCTGTGGATGTTAATCAGAAAATGGTCACCACAGTTCTGTCGCAGCTGAATAAAAATAAGTCGGCTGTCCCCGACGGTATACATGCGGTTATTTTTCAATCGCTGGCGAATATAGTTAGCCTTGCAATCAGCAATCTTTTTGCATCTACTTTACTACATTGTATACTACCGGATGATTGGAAACCAGCGGCGGTATTAGCTGTATACAAGAAGGGTCCCATTTCGGATCTGCGCAACTATATGCTAGAAAGCCTGACAAGCATTCTTTGCAAGTGCTTAGAAAAAATCATACGGCACCAGTTATGTAAATATTTGGTAGCCAAATCCTTATTATCCGTTGCGCAGCACGGATTCTGGAAAGAAAGGTCCTGCCCAACTAATCTACTAAGCTTTCTTGACGATGTGACATTACGGCTCGATGAAGGTAGAGTAGTCGAAGTATGCTATCTTGATTTTTAAATGGTTTTCAACTCAGTGAACCATAGGTATTTTCTGCACAAACTGAGGATGTGTGACGTCACAGGTGAACTATATGGATGGTTAGACAGCTTCTCAACTAATCGCACTAAATATGTTAGAATTGCATGGGTGTGCTCGGAGGAATCACTGATAATCAGTGGTCCATTACTCTTTTTTATTATGTAAACAAACTGACAGCCTGCTTGAGTTCACGTTGCTTCCTGTTTGTTCATGATATTAAGATCCTAGGAACCGAGAGTAGGGATAGGATTATCTCTGATTTATAAAAAGTGATCGAGTGGACAAAAACATGGGACTTGCCACTTAACTTCGGGAAGAGCAGCGTAATGACGAATGATTTAGCGACAACCCAAATAGATGTCGGAAAAGGAACTATCAGAATAGCTGCTGCACAGAAAGTGAAGTATTTAAAGTATGCTACTCATTGTTTTGAGGCTGCAAACAAGGCTCGCGGAGAATTGTTCAGACTGCTCTCAGCGTTGTCATGCCGAAAACCTTCAATCTTCTTTCCCTTATAAAAAGTAGTTCTGCGACCTCACTTGGAATACTGCGTTCAATCCTAAGCACGGTACTTGAAAAAAGCTATCGCATATCTGGAAAGAGTCAAGCGCCTCGCGACTAGGATGGTTGGGCTTCAGACAGAAAAAACATATGAGGTCAGACTCAGGGACCTCGATCTGTTCTCACTTAAGATACGCCGGCTGAGAGGCGACCTAATAGAAGCCTTCAAGAATCCAAAGGGACTCACGGGTGGTAGTATTACTGAATTACCGAAACTTGCCCCTATGACAGCTACAAAGGGTAATTCTATTAAACACCTTAAAAGTAGGCCCATGTTGCTGTCACGTGAGCATTTTTTCAGCAACCGTGTGGTCAATTTCTGGAACAAGCTTTCAGATTGTATAGTAAACCTCCAAAATATCTTGAGCTTTAAAAGGGAATTGGACGCTAAATTGTCTACCATATTTCCGCACATTGTCTGATAATAACATAAAAACAAAAAACGTATTGTTACATTTTTTTATCTCATATCTGTCTGGGCCTGGGCAACCTGACAGCATCTTAGCCCAAATGCAGTCTATGACTGTAATCCACTTTGCCTCAACTAGCTAGTGACTTCATAAATCATACATTGTTCACGCATATTATTATAGATGACCTCTCACCGTGTTGGTGAGGCGAAACCCCACGTTATTTTCCAGGTATCAGAAAAAAGATAGTCTGAAACGTACGATCTTTATACTCAATATCGAAATGTCGGGTGCTCAACTGCATACCGTCGGAGGAAATCAGGGCGCGTGATTGGCTTTTAGCCACCTTCAGCCCTGTGCAACCTAAACTTCAATTTGAACTTGAAGTGTGGACGGATGTAGACATTCAGCTGTGTTAGGAAGAGGAATTGGTCGAGCATGCCAAAAGCGCGGCGAAGTAAGGAAAGTTTGCGGTTGGCTGCATCTGCGGATCTCTCGCATTGTTTAGTGCGATAGATATCGTGTTGATACATTCAAATACTATGTCCCGAAACATATTGGCAAACAACCCCACTCCATAATTCGCAGAGGCACGTGAAAAATGTTTGACAAACAGAGATTTAGCTTGAGCTATTCATAGGGTCGCCAGAACTAAATCGACCTGGGTAAACGTTCGGGAATTGGGGAAGCAAGTCACAAATCTTATTCGGAACGTCAACAACACTACGAAGATGAAACACGGTGTTTTTCTGATCATGACAGACAACGAAATAACTGATTTTGTCCTGGAAACCGCTAACGCTCTAGCCAGTTTTATTCGCGAGTTTTCACCCCTGAAGATGCATTACTACCATCATAATTGTGAGATTCAATTATGCTGGAGACTATGAGCGATACATGCTTCAATTTTGAAACAGTGAAGAACCAACTCCGCATGCTGAATATCAACAAGTCCCCGGCAGATGACGAAATCACACATGCATTTCTAAAGTTTTGCGGCAATCAATTGTGTGAACAACTTTGTGTTTTATTTAATCACTATTTGAGAAAGGGTGTTTTACATACTGATTGGAAGAGAGGAATCATAACACACATCTACAAAGGTGAAACACATTCTGACCCAGCAAATCACTGTCCTATTACACTACTTCCAGTGATATCAAACGTTATGGAGCGAATAGTGTGCGAAAGATTTGATAGTCATCTGGAAGCTAAAAACGTGTTGTCCAGAGAGTAACATGGATTTTGGAAGTCTCTGGATTACTTGACTAACCTACTGGAGACAATGGACGACTCGACGCAGAAAGTAGATGAAGATGGTTGCGTGCATGTGAGTTACTTGGATATATCAAAGGCGTTTGATCGCGTAGAACATTTTAAACTTCTGAGCAAGCTGCAGGAGTTTGAGTGAGAAGTTACCTTCTTGATCGCAAGGCAAATGTACGTATTGATAGTTCGATGTCTACAGAAATCGAAGCCACTAGCGGTGTTCCACAAGGTTAGGTACTTCGTCCCGTTCTCTTTTTGGTCTACATCAACGACCTCCAGAAACTTGCCACAGCCTATATGGTTCTCTTTGCGGATGTTGCTAAACTTTGGATGTGAATCACGTCAAGCGTGGACTGTTTCCGTTTACAAAGCGATTTGGATATATTGAACAGCCAGTCAGAGTAAGAGAAGCTTCCATTTAACTTTAAAAAGTGCGACATTTTGCAAATAGGCAAATATTTCCATTTTTCTCCTTGAACCTTGTATCGCGACAACTGGGATGGACAATCAAAGAAGAAGACCTCGACGTTTGGATTATGTGAAGTCTCAAGAATAGCAAACAATGCGAAGCAGTGAAAAACCGAGCTAGCCGCATACTAAGTTTGCTTCGGCGTATTTTCGGACGTTTTCCCTTTAAGCATTCCCCATTTTCATAAATACGTATATTAACCCAGTGATGGATTACTCAATGCAAGCTTGGACATCATGGCTAAAAAAGGACATCAAGCTGCTCGAATGAATGTATCACAGAGCAAATAAAATGGTTGGCTGTCTCCGTTTCCTAAAATATGAGGATTGACTGATGCATCCTAATTTATATACACTGCCTCGCAGACAGGTTACATTGAATCTAATTCTAACTTATATAATAATGAACTCAAAGATTCACCCTCTAAGGCATTTATTTCGCCTCCAGTCAAGCCATATCACACGTACTTCTCCACTGGCATTTTATATTCCACATTCTCACCGAAACTGCCGTCTGTTCGTGTATTCGGTGCGCGTTTGTTTTTCATGTAACACCCTACTTTCAGGTGTATT
>JACCGJ010018581.1:0-11888 GCA_013407085.1 Atriophallophorus winterbourni | reverse complement strand
AAGTCAGTCAAGCCTTTCTAGTGGCAGCTCCCATGTTATAAATAAGGGCTCAATAGTGAGGCAACGTTCCATTAGCTTGAATGGCGAAAGAAGTCAATCGAGCCTTTCTAGTGGCAGCTCCCATGTTATAAATGAGGGCTCAATAGTTAGGCAACGTTCTATTACCGTCGGCAAGTTGCACACGATTTTGCTTCTCAGGCATTAGTAGTACGCCAAACAACGTGCAGCTTTCCCGGGTGCTTCGACCGAGATCGAAGCACGACTGAACTTAGAAGCGCGCGTATTTAGTGCCACTGTGTTGTACGCTAATGGGTGCAGCATAAGAAATAAGTGGACAGGACTTTCTCTTCGTGTAGTCGAGCTACACCCGATGGTTATAGCGCTGTCTGAGACCTAGCTGTCTGCGGTTGATGTTGTGCCAGCTAGTATCAGCGAACAGTATCTTGTCATCAGATGCGATGGACCTGGCGATAGAAGAGGCGGAGGCGTGGCATTTTCCCTTTAATATGGTCTGCACAATACGGGCCCAGGGTTATCACCTGCTATTGAAAATGTCCAAGTTGTTAAAAGTGTCCTGACTTGCTACAAGTCAGCAATGGCGAATGCTTGTGTTTACGTTAACCCCTGTGCTACCCTGCGAGAAATTAATTAACTGCTTGAGATGCTTGACGGGTTGTTTCAATCAGCCCCAGGCGTACTCATTCTAGGTGATTTTGATTTTACAGATATAGACTGGTCAGCTCCCTCATGGCTACTCACTGAGCAATCCGCATGTTTCCTCGATTGGATCCACTATCATGGATTACATCAGCACGTGAACGAACACACTAGGTTCCGCGATGGATGCACTCCATCCACTCTTGACTTGGTGCTGTCGTCCCAGCTGAAAGCTGTCAATAATGTCAAGTTCCTACCCCCTCTTGGCAAAAGCGACCACGTAATGTTAGGCTTCGAAGCGCTGTTGCGTTTTCACAGACCTCTTGCGCGCCCTAGATGTAATTTCAGGCGTGTTTATTGGGGCCTACTTTTACAGTCATCAAAATCTTACCTTCTGTTCTCGAGTGATTCTAGTGTAACTGAAAACTGGGACCGAATTTTTGAATTTCTTAACGGGCTACCAGACCTGCATGCTCCACTGCAATGCATGAATAAGCACCAGCGGCCACCCTGGTGATCTTCCAGCGTTCGTCGTTCTATTCATGAACGTGATCGCTTATGGAGGCAATATAGGCAATCGATCACCTCTGGTTCGTGGGTCCGTTACAGAACCGCCCGAAACGCTTGTTTTAAAATGCAGCGTGTGCTCAAACAGAAGTTTGAGTTATCCTTAGCCAGGGACGCTAAATCCAACCCGAAAAGGTTTTACAGTTACGAGTAATCTAAAGGAAAATCTGGGGTAAACATCAGTGACTTAAAACTGGAGAATGGACAAGTAGCTAATAATGACCTAGCCAAGGCGAAGGCCTTCTCAAAGTTTTTCAGTAGCGATCAGCGAATGGATAATTCTTTACTCACACCGTCTGAGCCGGATGACATCCACTCAATGATGCTGAGAAATCTCGCCCCAGTGCTTGCAGAACCACTATGTTAGCTCTTTAATTCATGTTTGCACTGGGGTATGGTTCCTCGTGAGTGGAAAGAAGCCATAGTAGTATCAATACACAAAGGTGATTGCAGGTCGATTCTTGATCACTATAGACCAGTCAGCCTGACCAGCATCGTCCCGAAAGTATTGAAGTGACGTATACGCGACAAAATCTACCAGCATCTATGCCAACATTCTCTACTTAGTGTAGCTCAACATGGATTCCTGAAAGGGAGGTCTTGTCTGACTAACCTCTTGAGTTCCCTCAATATTGCTACGAAAAGGTTGGATTAAGGGGAGTCGGTCGAAGCGCTCTACCTGGATTTTAGCAAGGCTTTCGATTCCGTCAGCAACAGATTATTAAAAACTAAGCTGGCAGCAAAAGGCATACGGGGTAGTTTACTTGCTTGGATAAAATCATTCCTGACAGGTAGGACCTTCAGAGTACGAGTAGGAACTACGTTGTCGATCCAAACGGAGGTGATAAGTGGGGTACCTCAGGGGTCTGTGCTAGGTCTGCTGCTCTTTCTGATTTTTATCGATGACTTGTCGCCTATCTTGGAGTGCCCGTGCTTCATTTTCGCGGATGACGTGAAGTTCATCGGTTCAACGAATAAAGATACTCTGATGCACGACCTCTAGCGGGTCATTGACTGGTCCATACGGTGGGACCTCCCACTGAGCTCAATAAGTTCCAACTTTAGTCTGCTCTGTTCGACAAGATCACAGTCCAGGTGTCAGGTACTTCTATTAGCGTTGACGCCACACAACGGGTTAAGGACTTGGGTATTTTCTAGTTAGAGCTGACTTCAAACGGGAGGACCAATGTGCTGTTGCAGCGCAACGTGCACGCAATGTGCTCTTTCGGTTGAAGTCGGTGCTTTCTAGCAGAAGTCCCGACGTGTTCCTGCCACTTAACAAGGCGTTAGTCAGGCCGCATTTGGAATATTGCGTCCAGGCGTGGTGTCCTTACTACCAGAAGGATATCATTCGACTTGAGAGCGTCCAGCAACTAGCAACACGCATGATTGAGGGTCAGCGTGGGAAAAGTTATGCTCATCGCCTTTGAGCTCTGGGTCTTTTCTCTCTCAAGCGTCGTCGTTTGAGAGGTGATTTGATTTAAACCTTTAAGATCTCAAATGGTTTAAGCGGCGTTAGTCCAGATGACATCTTTACCTTAAGTCCTAAGCTGGGCACTCGCGGGCACGCACTCAAGCTTGCTAAGGAACGATGTCGACTAGATTCTAGGAAAAACTTTTTCAGCTTCAGGGTGGTCAACTTCTTGAACAAGCTTTCTGAAGAACTTATCTCTTGTAGTTCCGTCTCAACTTTCAAGCGGGGTTTAGACTGTGACTGGGGTAAGTTATTCTCTGATTACATCCCATGATTACCGTGCTTAGATTGTCCTCCATTTTGTTCGCTGTTCATTGTAGCAATTTTAGAGCATCTTCTTATTCTTGATTCTCCATCAGCTGACCTCTCACCATGCTGGTGAGAAGAAACTGTCTTTTCTTTTTTCCAGCATCGATTATTGCGGGTTGCTGTCCTACAACTATCCGGTACAGCGCCTGGCACCGCGATCATCAGAGATTGCAAACAAAGAAAAAAGAAAATTACCTTTTGGCAGTGCATCGATTATAGCGCGGTGCTCTCACAACTACATTCTCCTAGTCCTACGACCATCAGAGGTTCCACACGGAGAAAAAAGATTGAGCCTTTGGCAGTGGTGGGAGATTCTCCGCAGCTTTCCACCAAAACAAATTCTGGACCTCGATTGGCTTGTCAGCCACTTACTGTCCTGTGCCTACTGAACTGAACTGAACTGAAAGATGATCATCGGGGCCAGATGCTTAGTTCGAACTAGCTGAAAAGTTATCTGGTGTGTTTTTATAGGATTTTTATACATTAAATAAAACTTGACAAGGAACACCACGAAAAATCTCTACAACTCATCGGTTTGACTGTTTACTCAAAGCCGCCTGACCTTTGACAACTTACAATGTAACTATGTGCTCTTTTATTAAGCGTTCGCCTCTTTCATAGCCTATAAAGTATTTTCTGTTGATTTATACTTTTGAATTTAGTTTATAGTTCCTTGAAGTGCAAAATTGGGAACACATTTTAAATGTTCAACGGTCAAAATGTTGATCCCTCTAAATACGTTTTTTATACCAGATAGTATCAAGAATGGTCAACGAGCGGATAAAAGTTATTTTTTGAAGTTTAGACTTCGCAGACTTGTTCATTCGCACGTCTAAGTTGAGCGATAGTTGACGCAGACCTGAAATAATCTTAGCCATTATGTTACGATTTCCGAAATCTACAGGTTGATCATACATATTTCCGTAACTTGCCGTAAATAAGTGCCAAATTTCTACAGTTTGTTGAGTTTTAGTAAAAATATTCGCGACATAGTCGAACAAATCATAACAGGTTTTGTGTTGTCTTCTCATGTGTTTGCGAAACCATTGTCATGATCCTGTTTTGAGCTGAGAATCCAAAACGGTGTAGGTTTTTATTCTCTGCACGGTGAATAATTCCGCGTTCTGAATGTACAGGATTTCAATGGTAGTTAATTAGTAGTGTAAGAAGAGAAAACCAGGATATATCGAATTAATTTTTCCCCTGTAAAAATGATTTGACTTATTAATTGTCTGGATTTTAAGATTAATGCACCAAGAAGTGTCACACCTATTTAAATAGAGTACAAAAACGAAAAGAAGGCAACAAATAATTTTTAGTAATAATTATTTCATTCTTTTAAATCGGAACTTGATATGCTTCATCGATAGGATACCGTAAACGTTAGTAGAAAATATCAGTTATTGTTAACGCAGAGATGAAGTTAATGCGTGAGCAAATTAATATTCAGATTTGCAAATCCAGACAAAGATTATACCCACGATGCTCAGCTTCACGTTCAAGATGCAATGTTGAGAGAGATCTCAAAGTGTGAAGAATGTTGAGCTCTTTCAAGTAAATGTAAATTCAACTATATGCGTGGAAGACTGTTAACATTTAAACGCATAAATGTTACTTATAAATTAATCCGGAATAGGAAAAATCAACGTGTTATGATTCCGTAGAGCCAAAATGGAATAATTCGATGGATGTTGATGAGACGATCGCGAAATTATTGAAATTATTCGTGTACGATTTGGAATGGAGCAGTAATTTAATGAACAGTCAGTGCGCAAAATTATTCCAGCCAATCGTCAACTTACTCCAGAGAAGTCGAACTAATAACTTTTGTTTACACCCTGTCATTACTCACGAAAAATACGATTAAGTGAAAACGAAAACAGCCTTATCAACAAATTAATCAAACTGCCCGAGATTTGTATTGAAATGGCGCCAGACGTAGTTGCCACAACAGAAACGTGGTTCCATGCCTCATTGTCTTAAAATAAACTCTCGTTGCCCAGCATGTGTCTATTTCGGCATGACCGTTTAGGTGATGGTGGAGAAGCAGCACATTACTTCGAGCAATCGTTTATCTGTAGAACTATGAACCACCAGAATCTTGATATACCTGACACACTTTGGCGCTCTCTGACTCTTACTTCAGGAGACAATTGCATTGTTGGAGTGATCTAGCGTTCTCCAACAGCAAGTCTCGACTTAAATTATAAAATGATTAATGCTTTGCGCTAAGTAACAACGCCGCACAATACTCAAATATTGATAATGGGGGATTTCAACTTTCCCTAGTTCTATAGCCGTGATGATCATCCATCAAATATACTTGAATATGAACTTCGAGCCGTCTTGGTCTACGCACCCCTCTATAACCGCGTTTTTGGATTTACTCGTATGAGGGGATCAGACCGACCGTCTACCTTGGCCCTAATACTTACATCAGATCCCACCTCTCTAGAGAATATCGCTTATAAACCGCCAATCGGACAATGCTATCACGTTTTCCTAGAATTCGAGTACGCTTGTAGCGCTAGGCGCAACAGTGACGGAACGAAATGCGTCAGAAGCATAAACTACCGTGCTCTGTGCCGAGTTACTAAGCACTGCTTTCGCACAACTGAATTACTCCGATCAGAATAGTCATTGGCGCTTTGTCTTACAGCACCTAAAATCTATATTCAAGGAGCATTCAATGTTCGCTTCGAAGAAAACTTCTCACCGTAATAAATTTATACTACGAAGCAAGACTAAAAACTGGATGAAACAAAGGGCAATTGCGTGGCAGATTCCCAAGGCTACAACATAGCTGATTCTTGAGCACAATATTTACGACTGCTAAACAAAAGTTATCAGCTTAATTCGAAATGATAAACAAGCTTTTCAATCGCAATAGATTTCTCGGATGCACCAGAATCCGAAGCTCTTATATAGACTCGTAAACAATAGAACGAATAATAAACCAGGATTCTTTGCCCTTAAATCTTCGTCAGGCTTCACTGAATCAGTTGAACAGACCGCAAACCTGTTACCAAAATTTTATGCAGGAGGTTTTGCGCCGAAATCCGCGGAGCCTGATCAGGAACCAATCATTCGATTCGACTGTCTGACCTTGAGTGATGTATTGATTACTCCGATTGGGGTAGCGCAGCACTTACGAAAATTAAACGTAAATAAATCTTCAGGACCAGACGAAATAACTCCAAAGCTGCTCAAAACCTGTCATGCACAGCTATCTGAACCTCTATCCTGCAAGTTTAATAATTTGCTCCAAGCTGGTGTGGTTCCAAAAGACTGGAAGTTTAGACAAATAACACCCATTTAGAAAAATGTTTTGTCGTTCTGATGTTAAAAATTACAGGCCGGTGATATTGCTGTCTTCGGTATCGAGTGTTTGCGCGAATAATAAAAAATAGAGCAACATCTGGAAACCAATGAACTTTGGACATTTGACCAACACAGATTTCGCAGAAATCGCTCTTATCTAACAAATTTGATGACAAGCTTAGACGATTGGACGAGGGTCGAAGATGCGAGAGGCTGTATTCATGAGTGCTACCTGGACATTTCTAAATGATGATGATGTCATCCTCGCATACAAAATATTTACTACTGATTCCCACCCCCTGGACATATTATTTCACCTTCGAACTTCCAGCAACAGACGTGGTCATGGTTGCAATTTGGAAATAGCACACTCACAACGGAACTGCCAAAGTTATTTTTATTCGGTGCGTTTATGCTTTGTTTGGAATACCCTACCAGCCGATTTGGTAAGTTCAAACAGTTTATCTATATTCAAATCGAAACCTGACGATTATATGAAAGCTAATCTATATATACATATATATATCCACTTATTACCTATAGTTCGACTCTGTGATTATTGTAAGGTTAATTGCTTTTTCAACTATAAATCTTGAATCTTGAATCTTGCTGTTCAGAAACCAATAAAGTACAAATTGATTTTGTAAACTTTGAGGAATTGTAACAAGTGCCGTATATTCCGCAACAATTATGTCCTTTCTTCTCCGTTAAACCCGCGATGTAACACTTCGGATGAGTTCTCCAGCTGCTAAATTCCAGTGTTTATATAGATATACTACCACATTTTGAAAACATGCGCTGTATACTTTCCACAAAATTGAGCTACTGCATAAAAATATGCGAATAGTACAATACTCTAACACAAGGTAGACAAACTGTTTGATAGGATAGTACATAATCAGTTTCTTATCATGAATGAAAAATCTTGCGATTTGAGATGTACGCTTTCGTATGCATATATTTCTCGTGAGATTCGTTGAAAAAGAACGTGATTTGGGCAAAATTGTACTTTTTCGCTGTAAACCAAATAAAAGACAAGCAGAAAATCTGCTAACGCAAGTCGCAAGTCTGTCGTTATCAGTGATTTCGCCCAATGTTCGACATTTCTAGAATCATATGAGATTAGTATAAAATTGTGATCTGTAAATGAAAATCCCATTCACTGAAAGAAAAGTGACCAGCTGAAAAAGGTGCAAATGGGCATGATTGAGATCCATACTGCACCGAGAAAGAGTTCAAACCTTTTAACTTGTGGTCATTGGTATTTGGTAATTGTGTGTTCAAATTTTGACAGACGAATATTATAATTGTAACTGTGCGAAGTTTTGGGTAATGTGAAGAATAACACATTACGATACAACCCAAGAGCAGGAAGCCTCGAAACGATCAACGATGACAATTGGGAACTGTTAATAATTCGAGTTTCGGAAGGATTGCATGAGGAAGGTTCGAGTAACACCAGCGTTAACCGGTGTCGAACGACATTTCTGCTATTGATTCTGAGGTCATGTGTATGTAATCTGAGTAAAGAGTGCACTAGACTTATCGTCTTTGACTTGCCCTTTAACAATATTTATTTAAATAAACATTCTTTTGTGATTTCTTGGAAAATATCCTCAATAATATGATGGTCTATAATTTTCTTAAATCAATATTAGTAACTTCACAATTTCGCAGATTCGTATTTATATCTTTATTATCAGGAGAAATTATTCTCAAATATAGAATACGATTTTTCGATCATACGAAACCTTGGGGAATGTAGCTTAAGTTATTCATATTTTCATCTGAAACATTATAAATGATGTGTCCATATAAAGATCTTGTTGTAAAACTCTATAACTTTTCTAGAGAGATAATATTTATTTTATTAATTTTATTTTATATTATATTTCATTAATAAAATAGATGTGTGGTGATTAGTTTATGTTTTTCTAATTAAAAAGTGGTTGAGTAATTATCTCGCGTACACTGTTTCTACTGTTTCTTTCTTTTGAAATTACATTGTGTATATGCTGTTCGAATGTAATGAATCCAGACAATATAAATCCAAAAAGAGTGCACATATCCATTTGAATTATATTACTATTACTATGGATAAACTTATATGGATTTAATGGAGTTAAGAGCTTGAGGATTTATACTCACAACTCAACATGATTGGAGTATTAAAGAAAATGTGAAAAAATATAAATAGAGTATATGAAACATATTTGTCACGGCTGATGTTCTTTTGCATATGTAGGCTAAATTACGGTTTAAAAATCGCCATGCTTAGTGTGGTCACTACATGCCGAGTAAGGGATATTAGAAGTAGAATATTGCACGCATGGCCAAAAATAGCACCTCAATCGATACTTGAACCTTAAAAGTAGAATGACCGGGTAATTCTGCGTGTCACATACTGACCACGCTTTCAAAACAAGTGTCTTGCTAAGAGTACTTCGGTGAACACAAACTTATTAGTGAAAATAATATCCCATTGTATCTTAGTGTTGCAATCTCCTACTGTACGACAAATTACTAAGACACATTAACTGCTTCATCGCCTCGCAGTCGAAAAACAGAGTTCCATCGCGTAATCCATCGTCGGACAGGTTCATTTGAAGTAACAGTACCAACGTGAATATATCAAATATTCATCAAACGATGTGTAATAATCTACTGGCTTGTCTACAAGATTAATTGAATTGAACAGTGCTCTTCAGATTTCTACTGAATTATACACGGAGTTCTTTTACCAACAATCTTTGTGCAATGATTTGAATTTTCAATTGATATTTCCAAGCATTGGTTTCACCTACACGCTGAGATCCAGCAGCAGTATCACTCTAATCTACCGTTAGCACAGGTCCAAAGAGATTTGACTTATTACATACTTAGTAAATTTGTCGAATGAATATTGCTACCATTTTTGCTTTTATTTTACGTACGACCGTAGTTCAGTTCACTGAAACTCAATCTCCTTTATGTTTCCTTCATATGTCTTATCCCTTTCAGTCATTTCTAATGGCAGCATAGCAATGCAATTTCCATTAGCTGAAAAATATTGAAATTGTCTTGAACGTGATATACCAAAGGAGTTTAAAGGACATGAAACCCAAACGACCGTAAAATTTGCATCCACGACCGAGTGCAAGCTACTGTGTAAATGCCGAATAGCACTCTTTGAATGTGAATTAGATAAAGTCAACAAAAATAACAACAAAATAACAATGAAGAATGAGATTCTCGACACAGGATTACTCGATGATCTTTATAAACCGGCGGCTGGAGTCTGGTATTTAACAATCAAGGTCAAAGATATCTGGCAAATATTATTTGTATCGTTTAATTCGTCGGCATCAAGTTATCAAACATCAACCAAGAGATAAAATTTTGAGAAATTTTTTAAAAACAGATTTTCATTATTCACATTTCATAAAGACAGAAATAGATCTTTCGATATAGACGCTGAAATTGGCACAACGATTTCATTCATTACTTTGTTGAGTAGTTCAACATTTTTGAAAAAATAAACATTTCTCATTGAAGTTTAATCGCTAGCCGCATGGATGTTCTCATATCAAATCTGTTTCTTTCGTGGAAACCTGGTGAGTACAAAGTTATTGTTTTTGCAAAAATGCAATGTTTTTTTCTTTTCCACTGTTTCAAGGCTCACTGAACCTGATCTGAGGGCAAACAGCCAGAAACCGGTAGTGGTGTGTAAGGGATGAGGATGTGAGCACCAAAATATACAATGTTTTTTTATTTTTCAAAAAGTTGCATGATATTATCAAGAAGGTAGCTCCCAGTTTTTGGGGATTGTTTTACGCAGGTGCAACATTGTTGATAATAATAATACGCTCTGATGCATCTTTATTCCATAAATAATTGAGAAACGTTTATTGATGCCGTTACTTTTTTACTATTTTAATATCTAAATTACTAAATTATTGTCTGATAATTACATAATTTAGCACGAATCCGTCTAAATGCTTTGCCTAGGACGAGCATTTATTCCTCAACCAAGCCATTTTTGAACATGTCAAGATCAATGTTCCTATGCTGACCCAGAACTTCATGCTTGTGTTTAAACCACATGGATTGATCAGATATCTTGGGCCACAGTTTCGTTACAATTTTGTTCATAAGCATTCATGAGACCGACAGTTTAATCAAAATTCTATAATAAATAAGGCCTCGTCTAATTTCAGTATACTCTTGTTTGCTGCGAGTATGAATTTTCGGGATTTCTATTTTGAATTAAAATAAATCTTTTCATAGATCCTGACAGTAGGGGTGGCATTGTTCGTGTTATTCAAATGGAACTGGAATCATCTGTTTAACGCTTCCTTGCAGCATGGATTGATTTCACGTAATTGGAAGCTGGCTGAGGTAATTGCAATACATAAGAGTAGTAGTCGGTCTTCAGCTTGTGATTACAGACCTGTAGGTATTACTAGCATCATTTGTAAAATCCTGGGGAGATTTATTAGGGATAGAATCTGTCACCATCTAGATGATTCAAGGTAATTCAAGGTTTTTAATGGTCTAAAAAGCAACAAGCTTAACAACAACCATAGGATGGTAAAAATTGAAATTTAAGTGTATAAACAATATAAGAACATAGATTAAACAGTATATAAGTGTTCTGGAAACGAATAATGCAATAAAAATTCGTCTAATTTCGTTTTAAAGTCATGCAAGCTAGTGGCGTGAGCAACGGTTGAAGGTAAACTGTTCCAAGTAAAACAGACACGGACAGAGTAAAAATACCTTCTACAGTTCAGACGGGAATGGGGTACGACCAGCACATATTCATGGGTCCGATAATTCCTCGTATCCCTTCGCGTGAATAAATCCTGTAAGGGATGGTTCGGGGTATGAAAAGTTTTGTAAAGTAAGATAAGGTCTCCTCTGATTCGTCGATAGGGAAAATCGAACAGATTCAGTTGAGCTATCCTTTCTTTATATGGTTTGTTTCGGATGCTGAGAACTAGTTTCGTTGAGCGGTGATAGATTCGCTGCATAAGTTCCACATCCCTCTTGAGCCACGGAGACCATGACTGCACACCGTATTCCATGACTGGTCTCAAGTATGTATTCATGATCCTTGGGAATATCTTGGGCGAAAATTTCCCAAATACACGTTTGAGTAGATTTAGAACACGTGTTGCTTTTTTAAAGGCACTGTTAGTTTGAAGTGATGTTTTTAAACTGGAGCATATCCAGACACCCAAATCTTTTTCTTCACTGCAATTTTCAAGGGCATGCGAACCTATGTGATATGTGAACTCTACTCGATTCCCCACATTCATGATCCTGCATTTGTTGAAGTTAACGGCAGTTTGTTCTCCAACGACCAGCTGTGAAGCGTATCAAGATCCTTTTGTAATAGCAGACAGTCTTCTGGACTACGAATGCTGCGCCAAATAACGAAATGTTGCATCAAACAATTCCCGGTATTTCATTGACATAAACCAGAAAGAGGATCGGACCAAGGACTGAGCCTTGGGGAACTCCGCTAGTTGCTGCAATTGGTTTGGATAATGCACCATCAACACGTGCCTGGCTAGTG
>JACCGJ010018580.1:0-14572 GCA_013407085.1 Atriophallophorus winterbourni | reverse complement strand
CCAAAACATCACTGGTCCGCAAAAAGATACGAAGCCAAAGCCATCTGCTCACCCGAAGGATCAGCGAAAACCCTTAGGTTCAAAATCAAAAGTCATCGTGCAAAACACTCCCAAAGTGGACACTATAGGTATTCGATCTAAGGTAGTTGAAACGCCCAGCAACCAGCGAAAGCGCCAAACACACAGTGTAAATTCATTCCATGGACTAAGCTTGATTTGCACCAACGTAGAGGAAACGAGTGCCACCTTACTAGGGGACAGGCTAAAGCACGATAAAGAAGAATGGAAAAGGTTGTGCAACAACATGGACTTGGAGCCAGTTGAACCACTATCATTGATACGACTAAGTCGTAAACCTACTTCTTCAAATCTGGACCAGCCAAGATTGCTAAGAATCACGGTTCAATCTGAAAGGGATCTGGAAAACATCTTACTATCCGCTTTTCTCCTGCGTAAGGAGCGTTCAGAGACCACTGCAAGGATCTTTGCTGATGTGCCCTGGGGGGAAAGGGCCCGAAAGGACCAGCAACAAAACCAAACGAAACAGAGGGATGATCGAAGTATAATCCTTTTGGGAGTTCCAGAAGCTGATGAAGCAACTGATAAAGCGGTGCAGCGCAAACACGATCAGTTACAATGGAGATTCCTCAGTGATATACTTGGTTTACATGATGTAGCTGTGACGGACACGTTCCGCATCCCCAAATCTACGAATTATAAGGGCATCGGTCCTAAGCCCCTTAAAATAACGTTCTTGCGTAATGATATGTTTAACACGTCAAAACTCGTTGGGAAAATGGCCGCAGAATAATCCCGCGAGAAATTAGACTAGGTGCATCGAAACCCCATATTGGAAAGATAGATGCACCATTAAGTTCAATAGAAACACTACGAAGTCAATCAGTTGTTGACGTGTCAGAAACAACTTCAGCCGATACGATAGATCACTGTGTTCCAACAGTACAACCCCAAAACGATCAAGCATCCCTGCAAGCAAAAAACCTGCAGTTGCCGACTCTGGAGGAGTCGGCCTAACATATATTCTGCACTCCACTAGCCTTCTTCCCCACACCCCATCCTTGTTGAGAAAAACAACTATGAAATGCATCTACACCAACGCACAATGTCTCGGAAAAAAATCGGTGAACTGCGTGCAGTTTTTTGAGATGTTCACCAGACATCATCCCCGTTACGGAAACGTGGCTGCAGACTCAGCAAACAAATAGTGAACTTGAATTACCAGGAATGTCACTTATTCGTCATGACCGTGAAACCAGAGGAGGAGGAGTAGCTTTGTATTATAGCCAAAACCTTCTGTGCCGGGAGATTACGGATCAAGACATCGTGTTACTGGATACACTCTGGTGCTCAATCCGACTAGCTAACGGCGAAGACTGTGTTTTGGGAGTAGTATATCGCCCACCGTCTGCACAGGAAACTTACAATCTGGTCCTACTGGATAAAATTCGCATGGTTACTTCCAGATACACTTGTGGATTTTTGATTATGGGTGACTTCAATTTACCGAATCTACAGAGCAGTACCATTTACCCAGAACACTCCCTCGAGCGCGCATTCAGTGAGTTGTTTGACGATATTTCTCTTTATAACCACATTACATGTAATACCCGATACCGCGGAAACGATTTACCCTCACTCTTAGATCTCGTTCTGACAAGCAATGAACATGACATTGATAACGTTGCTTATGAAAGTCCACTGGGACTAAGTGATCACGTCGTCATCCAGTTTGACTATCTGTTTGAAGTTGTAAGAACAAATTATGCCCGTAAAAGTGTTAGGCGGATCAACACTATGGCGTTGAGTGATGCTCTGAAAAACACGTTTAACTGCCAACCGGAAACCAGCAACGTACATGAGTTTTGGATATGGCTAATATCTAATCTCAAAAGTTCAATCGAAGTGAGCTCCGAATTTGTCCTCAGGAACTCAAGAAAAAACTTTGAATTTAAATTGAGAAGCCGAACGCGTAAGTGGTTAACGGTACGAAACATTGCTTGGCGACAACATCGGTTAAACCCATCATCCGAGACCTGGGAAACGTTCCGTTTACTGCGGAACAAAGTAAACAAATTTGTCATCCAAGACAAGTTGTGCTTCCAAGAAGTGATATCAAGCATGATGGAGCGAAACCCCAAAATACTATATCGCATGGTTAACGATCAAGCCAAGGTGAAACCTGGCGTAACGTCCGTGAACACATCAGCTGGACCAACAACAACTGCAGCAGAAACTGCTGATGCTTTAGCCACGTTTTATTCATCGGTATTCAACCCGATAGAACATGCAATAAACAGCCCAAATCCAACAATTTTAAACACGGTTGCCTTAAGTGAAATAAGTGTCACTGAGAAACGCGTCCTCCAAGGTTTATTTAATCTTAAAACCGGAAAGTCTCCTGGGGCCGACGGAATAACCACGAAAATATTGAAGCAGTTTGCGAGGTTGCTATATAAACCACTGACTTATTTGTTCGAGCAAACACTGGCAAGCGGAGTGATTACTACAGATTGGAAACGAGGAATAATTTCTCCAATTTACAAAGGTGGAAATCGCTCCGATGTTTCCAATTACCGACCCGTTACTCTGTTACCAGTGATTTCAAAAATACTTGAGCGACTCATTGTTGACGATCTAATGAAACACTTCGAGAATAATCAGTTGCTTTCGGGGAACCAGCATGGATTCAGACGAAATTATTCCTGTTTGTCTAATTTACTGGTAACGCTAGATGATTGGACAAAATCGGTAGATAAAGGACAACCAATACACGCGTGCTACTTGGATATTTCAAAAGCATTCGATCGTGTTGATCATTCCCTAATACTGCTGAAGCTTGAAAGGCTTGGTATCACTGGAAAGTTGCTGAATTGGCTAAATGACTACCTAACAAATCGCACTAACCAGGTACGTGTTGATGGTGCATTATCCAAACCAATGGCAGCAACTAGCGGAGTTCCCCAAGGCTCAGTCCTTGGTCCGATCCTCTTTCTGGTTTATGTCAATGAAATACCGGAAATTGTTCGATGTAACATGGCGTTATTTGCGGACGACATAAAGATTTGGCGCAGCATTCGTAGTCCAGAAGACTGTCTGCTTTTACAAAAGGATCTTGATACGCTTCACAGCTGGTCGTTGATGAACAAACTGCCGTTTAACTTCAACAAATGCAGGATCATGAATGTTGGGAATCGAGTAGAGTTCACATATCACATAGGTTTCGCATGTCCTTGCAAATTGCAGTGAGAAAAGATTTGGGTGTCGGATATGTTCCCGTTTAAAAAATCCACTTCAAACTAACAGTGCCTTTAAAAAGCCAAACACGCGTTTCAAAATCTACTCAAAACGGTATTTGAGAAATTTTCGCCCAAGATATTCCCAAGGATCATGAATACATACTTGAGAACAGTCATGGAAAAAGGTGTGCAGTCAAGGTCTCAAGATGGATGTGGAACTTATGCAGCTAATCTATCACCGCTCAACAAAACTAGTTCTCAGCATCCGAAACAAACCATATAAAGAAGGTTAGCACAACTGAATCTGTTCGATTTTCCCTATCGACGATTCAGAGGAGACCATATCTTACTTTACAAAACATCCCATACCCCGAACCATCCCTTAAAGGATTTATTCACGCGAAGGGATACGAGAAATTATCGGACCCATGAATATGTGGTCGTACCCCACATTCCCGCCTGAACTGTAGAAGGTATTTTACTCTGTCCGTGTCTGTTTAACTTGGAACAGTCTACCTTCAACCGTTTCTCACGCCACTAGCTTGCATGACTTTAAAACGAAATTAGACGAATTTGTATTGCATTATTCGTTTCCAGAACACTTATATACTGTTTAATCTATGTTCTTATATTGTTTATACACTTAAATTTCAATTTTTACCATCCTATGGTTGTTGTTAAGCTTGTTGCTTTTTAGACCATTAAAAAACCTTGAATTACCTTGAAGCAAAAATGGGATTAGGTTGCTTACTGAGCACTTCAAGAATCTATTAAAAATTCAAAGGGCAGAAATCGTTTTCGATTGTTTAGATGACAAATATAGATGCATGGTGTTAAGATATATAGTTTTCTTCGATGCACGGATTTAGGGTCAAAAAGGCATCAAGGCTTCTCTTGAAAGTTTGCTGATTTGGTGAGTTTACAACATAATCTGGCAGATTGTTCCAAGTAAAACAAACTCGCACGGCAAAAAATGTCGTCTGCAGTTGAGTCTCGAGTGAGGGACAGTTAGAATAATAGTCTGAGCTCTTGTCTTGTGCGAGCCCCGTAGATTAAATAAGCATTGTAGAGTGTGATTTGCAGTATTCAAAATATTGTAAACCAAAATCAAATCCCCTCGGAGACGACGACGTGGATAATCAAATAAATTTAGCGTTTTGATTCGCTCATTGTATGGTTTCCGGCTGAGTCCGGCGACAAGGTTGGTAGCTCGATTGTATATTCTTTGCAAAGTCGCAAAATCTTTTTTAAGCCATGGCGAACATGCTTGAACTGCATATTCCATCGTGGGTCTGATGTACGTATTTATAATGCAGGGAATAGTCTGTTTTGAGAACCTACCTAAAATTCTCTTTAGGATTGACAATCTCTGTGATGTTTTGCGATAGATGGAGTTGATGTGGCTGGACATCCATAGGGTGTTGTATATTAACACACAAAAGTCCTTTTTGTTCCATGGTCCATGAGATGCTGTATGTACCAAGAAAATACTGGAACTCCACATATTTTCCAAGGTTTAACATGTGACACTTTTGGAAATTAAAAAATAGGCGATTTTTTAAGGACCAAACATGGAGGTTGTCCAGATCCTTCTGGAGAAGTTTGCAGTCCTCCGACTTCTTATCTTCAACCACACATTTTTATCGTCCACGAACAGTACGATCTTACAATTGACGAGAGCCGCATGTCATTGGCATAAAGTGCGAAGAGGATTGGTCCGAGGACGGATACCTGAGGCACTCCACTTGTCACGGCTACCGACTTCGAAAGACCACCGTCCACAGAGACTTGAACAAGCAATTCAGTCAGGTAATTTTCTAACCAGGCTAATAGTTTGCCAGTGATACCACAACGTTCCAGCTTCTGCAAAAGAATACTGCGGTTTACGCGATCAAATGCTTTTAACATATCGAGGTAACATGCATGAATGTTATCCCCAACATCTACTGCTCGAGTCCAATCTTCGAGGGTAATCAGAAGGTTAGTAAGACAGAAGTATCCTCTTCTAAAATCGTGTTGCGCTCCTGAAAATAGCTTATTTTCCTCAAGTTATTTGCTCAGTTTGTTTGCCACCATTCTTTCGAGCACCTTGGATACGGCGGACAACAAGGTAACAGGCCTGTAATTTGCGGGCTCTGAACGCGCCTTTGAAAATCGGGGTGATTATACAAGATTTCCATTCCGTCGGTATGACACTTTGGGACAGCGATTCGCAGAATAACTGAGTCAGAGGTTCGCATAAAAATTGTGCACAATGCTTGAGTATATTAGGGGTAATCTTATCATAACCAGGTGATTTCCTGGGATTCAACGATAGTTGAGTTCCCAGCACCTCTGCTTTGGTAATGGTTATTGTGTCAAATGGTACAGGATGCGTTATTTCTGGATCCAGTTGTATATCCACGCTTTTCTTTGGAAAAAATACTGTAGCATAATAATTTACTTGAACATCCGTGGTGTCAGCTGCATTTGTGGTCATTCCAGATGACGTCCGTAAGGCCGCAACTCCTGGTTTCACTTAACACTGCTTGTTCACAATCTGGTGAAGAAGCTTTGTATTCCGCAAAGTATTTGGATTCCGTTTCATTTTAGACATTAAATCAGCTTGATACTGTATTTTGAATTCAGCAATAAGTTTAATGACCTGGTTTCTTAGTTTTCGAAAGGTCTCCCATGTGTTATCGGTGGTTAACAGGCGATGGTTTCTCAAAGCCATATTTCGCAGTTTAATCCATTTCCGAGTGCAACTGCGGATTTTAAATCCGAATGCATTTCCACACTGTTTTGGTACGAATGCTGAGTTTGAGTTGATTTCCCGGTTAAGCTTGGTCAAAATGCTAGACCACTGCTCTTTTACTGCGATGCCTTCAATTTACCAATCGTTAATCAAACTTAGGGTGTTTGATAATTTAGATAGGCAAGATCAGTGACATCCAGAGCAAGAGCGATCGACTATCCGAAATTGGCAAGACGGTGGGTTTAGAAATTAACGCTGGCAAATCGGAGGTAATGCGGAAGAATGTTCCGGAGCAACCACCAGTGTTCGTGGACGGTCAACCGATCAGTGAGGTTACAGATACAGTCTACCTTGGGAGCAAACTGACTGTAAATGGTGACTGTGAAGATGAGGTCAGGAGAAGGATCGGGAAGGCGAACCAAGCATTCTGCATGCTGAATTCCATTTGGAAATCCTCCGCTCTCAGCATTAACACGAAGATCAGACTCTTCTAGAGCAACGTTCAGAGTGTGTTGCTGTATGCATCGGAATGCGGGAAGACGACTACTGCCATTGAGCTCAGAATGAACGTGTTTCAAACTAAGTGCTTGAGAAGGATTCTTCGAAGTTTTTGGCCACACATCATTTCGAATGAAGAGTACCTGAGAAAAACTGGTCTGGAGGTGGTATCTACTGTAGTCAAAAGACGACGGTGGAGATGGTTCGGTCATGCCTGCAGGATGGATCCCAGTTCGCATACGAAGGTAGCCATTCACTGGCGTCCGCAAGGTAAACGAAAAAGAGGACGGCCCTAGGAAACTTGGCGCAGAACGTTGGAACGCGAACTACATGCACAAGGATTCACGGTGCAGACGGCAACGGAAGCAGCGGCAGACCGGAACCACTGGCGTGAAGTTGTCTTCGCCTCATGTGCCACCCGGCACGGAGAGGACTGAGTGAGTGAGTGAGTGATACCTTTCTGATGATTTTTTTGTATCGTTTGTTCGCTCTGCTCGGCATAGGTAGTCAAAATTCAAGACCAAATGGTCGCTCGAACCTAGCGGACAATCGTATGTAATTTTTTCGACGGAGTCTTCTCAGTTGTCACGATTAGATCGAGCATTGAAAGCATATCTCTCCCTCTGTATCTTACATTGCTTTCAACGTGATTATACAATGGAATTTCGTCAAACAGCTGCTGGAAGATGGCAGCAGTGGAGGTCTGAGTAATTTTAATAGTCTTCAGCAAGTTAGGCAGATTAAAGTCTTTCTATGGTCAAGATTCTGGTATGATATCTCGAGGCAATCAAGCGTAGCTTGTCGAGTAGATTCGTATTATACTCTTCTGGGGCTGCTGGTGGACGATAAATTACGCCGATTGTGCAATCTTCGCCTGTAGTCGTTGTCAACAAACACCATAGCATGTCCTGAAGCACCAAGTCGGAAACCGTCAGTTCTTTGCACTTTAGTCTCTGCTCATAATATAGTGTTATACCTCCTCCACGTGACGCACGGTCTCGGCGGAACAGTGACATGCCAGCAATCTCTAATTCACAATCGTGGATTTCCGGGTTCAGCCAAGTTTTGGTAATGGCAATCAGCTGAGGTCGTTTAGTCTCACACCTAGCGACAAGTTCGACAAATTTGTTTATCAAGCATTGGGCATTGGTATAGAGGCATCCAAGAACAGTTTTGGTAAGCAAAGATGGATGGTGTCGTGTGATGACATAATCTGAGACAACCGTCGTTGTCACGCCGACTCCAGTGTAAAATCTGCCCAAGCGTAATTCTCCAACCTATTTACATGTAAAATGGGTACCGACAATCGTCTGGAAAATATCTGTAATCGATTAGCATCCTACCCAGTGAGTTAAATCATATCACATGTACCTTTTCGTGTAAGGGTATCGTTAAATTCACCAGCCTAATGTACCCCTGCAGTTTGATATTTTCTTACTTCAATATCAGGAAGTCGAGACCCGTAGCGTCTGTGCCTAACACGATGCTGTATAGGTGCGATGATAGTCATAATCAAGAACAGCATTACACCATTAATTACCAAATACTTATCAGCCAAATACAACTATGCTAGCCGAGAATCCTACAAAGTTGAAAGAAGGCTATACTTGAAATGCTACGGAATCAAACGAAAGGTATGCGTGAGATGCCTAAACCTCAAACCAAATCCACATTCAACCAAACTTTGTCAACAATTAGAACCATATCAGCACGATAACTTCTTTGTGAACTCCAATGTCTTGCATCATAATAAGCATACCATGCCCCTCTATTATGCAATATGCAAATTATTGTGTACAAATCATGAAGCATACAGCTCGATACCCGCTGAACACGGTTTTATAAAATACACTTAAGCGTCATTAGCCAGTGCGCCATCCAATGTTAGAGGCTCCAACCTGAAAGACAAACTGCGAGGACTCATTTCAGATTTCGATGGGATGATTTCACCCGCTGGTAAGAATGCAAGGCCGATGTAGTACTCATTTTACACGTGAGCTAGTTAGCATCGGGCTTAAACGTAATTTCAGAAATCTCAACTCGGACCATGTAGATAAAGGTCAAAAGTCTTATCCGTTGTGTTACCGCGGACTCTGCGGCTTGATAAAGAATGAAAAATTTGATACATTTAACCGAATAGTACACATAAATGATCTTTGGTTGAACTCCTCGTTCTAAAGACAAATTATGACTAATGATACAATGATAATGCATTCCGATGAATTTAATCAACATGTTTCATTCTCTTAGAGGTAAACTAGTTGAACTAGTACTGGACCGTCTATCTCAAGTTTTGACGCCTTACTATCAAAAGTGCAGCACTATCTAAAGTAAGCGAATCCGCTATTACTTGGCAATTTACGGCTGGATACATTACGCACTGTTGAATACTGTCAGCTTGAACCAATACGCATTCACATATCTTGGTTCAACCATTGCGGAAAACCTTTCGCTATACACGGATATTGATAAGCGGATTGGCAACGCAGCAGCCATTTCGTCCCGTTTAAACACTAGTGTCTGCGGAATCCGAAAGGTGACTGTGAAGACAAAGATGATGGTATACATCAAGTGCGGACCATATGCTTTACTGTACGGCAGTGAAACCAAGACAATCGCTTCAAGACACGAACGGAAACTGAATGTTTCCCATTTAAGGAGTATTCGCCTTATCTTGAATATATCGTGGATGGCAAATTTAACGAATGCTGAATAGCATACCAAAACTGATCTACAGGTTATGTTTACCATACGGTGTCACATACGCTGGATAGGTCATGTGTACAGAATAAGGCATGGCCTAATTCCAAAGAATCTACTCTATGATAAGTTGAAATCAGGAAGTCGACCAGTGGGCAAACCGCAAATGCGTTACAAATACGTTTGAAAAAATGATCTGAAAGTTCTTGACATGAACCTCACTAGTTGGGAAGAACTTGTATTTGACCACTCACTTTGGAGTCACTGTGCGAAGCGTCATCTGCGAGCTGGGGAATAGCACCTACTGCTCTCGGCTGATGTTTGTAGATCCGACTCATCTTGAGTCAGACTATTAGCTCAATTACACGATCTTACATTGTGTAAGATAAATATGATCAAGTGCATATATACGAATGCTCAATGTTTAGCTAACAAATTAGCTGAGCTGTGTGAGCTTTGTGACAGACTTTCACCCGATTTGGTTGCAGTTACAGAGAGTTGGTTCCAGCCCAACGTGAGTGTTTCTGAGATCTCGATTCCGAACAAGTCACTACTCAGTCGCGATCGCTTAATATCCAGTGGCGGAGTTGTAGACTACTTTCATGAACGTTTAGCGCAATGTAACGAAATCGATCATCCTGACCTCAGCCTACCTGATACGATATGGTGTTCAGTAGGCCTAGTCAATGCAGATTAATGTAAGATCGGCATCATTTACCGCTCATCATCTTCCGAAATCTCATTCAATTATAAACTACTCGATTCCATGCAATAAATCACAAGCTGCCGGACTACTCAATTGCTGATCATGGGCAATTTTAATCTCCCGCATCTGTTTTCAGGAATTGAACACTCCCTGCTTTCGGTTCAACATAAATTCAAGGAACTTATCGAAATTTCTTCACTGTACAACCGCGTTAACCAACCGACTCGCAGACGGCGTCTTGACTAACCTTCAACCCTTGACATTGTCTTAGCGTCTGAAGCAACCGCGGTAGAGGATATACAACACCTGCACCACTGGGAAAGAGTGACCATGCGGTGATTGTCTTTGATTATGTATGTAATGTCGAATGATTGCGCGGACAGACAAAAGTCCTACGGAAAATACAATTTCAATACTTATATATCAGTCTCTTGTACACACACACACACTCAAGAGATTGATTGCAAAAATTCTGGCTCATATTACAATGCATTTCTAAATTATTTTAATCAGAAAATTAACAAAGACACGAGTTTTATACCACACAAATGCAACAACAAATATCCCTTTGTTATCCGGAGTAGAGATAAGAAATGGTTACCTATAAAGAGCGAGCCTTGGGTAATTCATAGAATTTTGATACAGAAGCAACTTGGAAGCAATTCTGTTTGATACGGAAGCACGTCACGACTCTTGTAAGAGAAGATCGCATGCAGTTTTAAAGTGTCTTACTTAAGTGAATGGAAAAGAATCGTAAACTTCTCTACAAGATAGTAAACGAGCGATCGAGTATCAAACCAGGCGTATTCTCTGTACAATCCCCGAATGGGTTGTCTCACTCTGCCCAAGATTCCACCGATGCTTTGGCAACGTTTTACTCACTTGTCTTCAATCCTTAGCGTTGTATATCATATCAAGTTTTACCAAATTCGCCTCGTTTGGAATTTTTAAGTGAAATGACTGTCAATGAATATATGGTTGGGCGGGAACTTTGTAAACTAAACTGAAAGCCGTCCCCTAGCGAAGACAAAATTATCTACGCCATACTTTGCAGGTGTCGCATTGCTTTGACTGCTCATCTCACGCGCTTATTCAATCTCAGATTACATGAAGGAAAATACCACCGCATTGGAAAGCAGTGGTGATAACTTCTATTTATAAAGGCGGTAGCCGTTCAGACATCTCAAAATATAGACCGGTAACACAACTTCCGGTAATCTCTAAATTAATGGATCGCATTTTGACGGCGTGCATAAGAGAACATTTGCAAAATCAAAATATTTTGACCGCAGTACAACACGGTTTTCGAACAAATCATTGCTGTTTACCGAACCTTGCAACGTTCGAGGTTTAGACCTCACGGGCCACAAGGGTTCCAAAATTTGAAGAGGGGCCGGACCAGGAGTATGGATGGAGTGTTTGGGCCAGATATTAACTAAAATATTTACATTTAGTGTATGTAAACCATCTACCCTGTACTAATAATACAATCCAATTTATACACACTGTCAAATATAGAAAAGAGTCCTCATCAATAGGGTTACCCCAAAATAGCCCTCAAAACTTGAAAAACCCCCCCCCCCCCCCCCCAAATTGACTTTTTTAATTGAACTAAAAAAGTGATTTGCAGTATTTCTTCGCATTTCGGGCGGCCTCTTTCTGCACAGCCAGGGTGGGGAAACGTGCGAAAGATTCGTTTGACATTTGCTTGGAGAATAAACCAAGCTTGGATTTAAAGGCTCTCACATTTGTGTACATGTCGTGCACAAACAGATCTTTCCCCTGTAGCTCCACGTTCAGCTCATTCATGTGTGAAAATATGTCCATAGCAAATGCAAAGTCACATAGCCAGGTTGTGTCGCTCAGCTCGGGGAATTCTTCGGATTTCCCCACTAACAACAAAAATGAGCGAATCTCCTCTTTGAGATCTCAGATTCGTTGAAACACTTACCCCAAACTTAACCAGCGGACGCGAGAATGGTAAAGTAGGTCCTGGTGATCCGCATCAGTTTCTACCAGGAACGTAATGAACTGACGATGATTAAGTCCCTTTGCTCGTATGAAGTTAACAAGTTTTACAACCGGATCCACGACGTGATTAAGCTGAAATACAGACTTACACAGAGACTCCTGATGAATGATGCAGTGAAGAAAAACAACATTCTGGTCAGGGTTTTCTTCTTTCACTTTATCCTGGATTCTTTTCAGCAGCCCGACGTTTTTTCCAGTTAAATTTGGCGATCCATCCGTAGTGACATTGGCACGTTTACTCCAGGGTAGCTTCATTCTCTCGATGGCAGCAGACACCTGTTCATATAAGTCCTTTCCTGTCGTTTTCCCTTTCAGTGATTTCATGCTCAAAAGCTCCTCTGTTATCTCAAAACTGTCATTAATCCCTCGGATAAAAATTAGGAGCTGAGCAGTGTCTTTTATGTCGTTACTTTCATCCAGTGCTAGTGAATATAACTTGAAGGACTCTGCCTTTTTGTTTAACAATCTGAGTATATCTGCGTCGATCAGTTCCACGCGGCGAGTCACTGTTCTGCGTGCTAAACTGATTTTTTCAAACTTGCCTTTGCTCTCCGGACACAAGAGACAAGCTGTCTGTACTATGCATTCTTTCAAAAACTCGCCTTCGGAGAAAGGCTTGCCAGCCTTTGCTAATTTGAATGTCAGCAAATAACTTGCCTTGGTACTTAACTCTTGAATTGCTGTTTGTCTTTGAAACAAGTTATGTTGACTGTGTAAATGAGCTGCCAACCTTTGAGCAGTGGCCGCCCGTTCTTGTGTTGACTGCTTGCTAGCATAATTTGCATGCTTCGTGTCAAAGTGACGGCTGATATTGTACTCTTTGATAACCGCAACAGCTTCTTGGCATATCAGACATACAGTCGTTGACCGGACTTCGGTGAAGAAGTATTTTGTTGTCCACTCCTTATTAAAAACTCGGCATTCGCTGTCCACTTTCCTTCTCTTTGGTCCACTCATTTTCACAGAAGGGCTCAAATGTCTACAAATAAAGTAGAAAATTATCATTGTCTAAACTTTCAGGGTTTATCAGTTATTACATGCAGAAAATTGAAGCACGGAGACCAATTTTACAAGCGTCACCTCACTTGCGAAGTCTGTTTACAACTGGCGTCCGGCATGGCTCTGCCGTCTCACATGCCTAAAAAACGGTCTATCTATCTATCTATCTATCTATCTATCTATCTATCTATCTATCTATCTATCTATCTATCTATCTATCTATCTATCAGAGATTACAAAAATAATAGCTACAATGTTGTATAAAGATATACAGATAGAAAATTCAAAATAACTCACCGAAGGCTGGAGTGAGTTGAGCCAGGAAATTGTGATGGGAAGGATACTGATTCTCCACGATGTCGAAGATTCCGAGTACGAACAGTAATGCAGGAATTGGCTTGATTAAATCCGTTAAGATGGAAGTTCAGTTCAGGTAACGAATAAAGTAGCAAGCTCGCTAAAATGGGGTTATATCCGTGAGCGTTAATGGTTCTCACAGTCCAAACATTCACTGCAGTCAGTCCAGACAGTTGCAAACAAGTTCTCACACAATCGGCTCAGACACAGCGAGAGAGAACGAACAGCGCCGGTTGGATTCAAAACGTATATATTTTCAAGGTCACAATAATTAACAATTGCAAATAGCAAAATGAGTGAAATACAACAAGGGTAACAAGTTTGGACAAGGTCGGCGGGCCAGATTAAAAAGCCTAACGGGCGGAGTGGCCCGCGGGCGTTAGTTTGCACCACCTCTGCGCTAGACGAAGGTGAGACTGTTCATGCTTGCTGTATTGATATTTAGAAAGCTTTCGATAGTCAATAATGACTTTCTAATAAAAATGCTCGAAGCTTATGGAATAACGGGAATATTGCTGAATTGGATAAGGGATTATCTTACTGATAGACCGGTTCAAATTCGCGTTGACACCACATTCTCTATAAAAATAGACGTCACAAGAGGAGTACCAAAAGGCTGGGTGCTTGGACCTCTTTTATTCTTGGTGTACATCAACGATATAGTAGAGGATATTGAATGTAACTTGATACTGTTTGCCGATGATATTGAAATATGGAAACGCGCCAGGTCTGTTAATGACTGTATGGCATTACAACGGGATCTGGGCACCTTATTTCGTTGGTCCCAGACAAATGAGTTACCATTTAACCCTGCATAATGTAAACAGCTGCGGCTTGGAAAATCTTTGCACCACATGTATCAGCTTGGCACGCAAGATCTCGTCTGGACCACCGCAGAAAATGAATTCGGTATCTTGGGTGTCGTTTAATCTTAAGTCTGGACATCATTGCCGGACGGTGTACAATATAGCCCGCCGTACCTGAAATCTTCTAAAAAGGATATTCAGGATTTTCATGCCCGAAGCCTTATCCCGGTTAATTAATACGTATGTACGTCCTGTTATAGAATATTCCATCCAAGCATGGGCACCATGGCTGAGGAAGGATATCGAAATACTTGACAGGATTTATCATCGTGGGACAAAGATGATCTCGCTTTACAGAAATTTACCTTTCAAAGAGCGAATGTTAAAACAGGTTACCTGAAAACGTTAGACTATGCAACTCAAAAGCTGCTGTTGAGGTCCACCCGGAGCCTTTAATTACGCAATTATCCGAGACTGGTGC
>JACCGJ010018578.1:0-11043 GCA_013407085.1 Atriophallophorus winterbourni | reverse complement strand
TCTACTCCCACAGTGCGAATCCACCGTGTAGGAAGATGGAGAATGGGTAACTGTCCTCGAACAATCCTGGTTGAATTTGATTTTTAGGCGGATCGGGATGCATACCTGGCTAGGGCTGAGTATATCGCAAACTCAAAGCTAGATAAACTTCAGGTGAAGCCCGACAACCCTCCGTCCCGAATTCGGCAAAATTCTTCTGATTCCAATAGGAGAAACTTAGCAATGCGAACATCGGTCATTCTTAACTGGATGCAGCGCAAAACGCTAATCAGTCACAGACGGGCATACCGAACAGCACTTCGCCACTAGTCTTGCTGTCGCAGCCAGATGACGTTGATTGTCTTGCGTAATTGACCGATGGCATCCGAGAAGATGACTCCAGTAGTTGCTTCTCTTCAATGGATGCGGTCTCAATTGTCAGGCAACGGTCCGTTACGTTAACGCGATAGGCTGCCGAAACTGATGCTCCTGCTCTAGGTAGCACGTCTAAAACGTGCAGCTCCCTCGGGTGCTTCGACCGTGGGCCAAACAGTATTAGATTCAGAATCACGAATAACCAGTGCCCAAGTATTGTATGCATATGTATGCAGTATCAGGAATAAGTGGACTGAACTTTCTCTCTGCGTGTCTCATTTACACCCAAGGGTTATTGCGCTTTCTGAGACCTGGCTGCCTGCGATTGATGAGGTGCCGGTAAAAATCAGTGAACAGTATCTCGTCATAAGATGCGATAGGCCGGGTGATAGGAGAGGCGGTGGCGTTGCACTGCTCTTGGAGTATGGTTTGCACAACATGTGTACAGGGATATCTCTAGCCATTGAAAACGTCCAAGTTGTTACGAGTATCCTGACTTGCTACAAGTCATTGCTCGCAATTGCTTGTGTCTACGTCACTCCCGGTGCATCCATACAGGAGTTTACACAGCTTATTGAGACACTCGACGGTTTGTTTCACTCAGCTCACAGTGTACTTATCTTGTGTGATTTCAACCTCCCAGACATAGATTGGCCTGTCCCCACTGGTCTAGTCACCCAGCAATCTGACACCTTTCTCGAATGGCTCCATAATCATGCGCTGCACCAGCATGTCAATGATCCTACAAGGTTTCGCCATGGATGCACTCCATCCACTCTTGACTTGGCATTGTCGTCCCAGCTAGAAGCCATTAGTCATTTAAAGTACCTACCGCCGCTCGGCAAAAGTGATCACGTAATGATAAGCTTCGAAGCGATATTGCGTTTTCGCAAACCTTTCTCTCGTCCTAGACGCAATTTTAGGCGTGTAGACTGGGGTGTACTCTTGCAGTCTTCAAAATCTTCCCTTCAGTTATCTAGCGATTCAAATGTAAATGAAAACTGGGATAGAATTTCTAAGTATCTAAACGAGTTACAAGACAAGCACGCTCCGCTGCAGTGTGTGAGAAGGCATCGAATGCCACCCTGGTGGTCTCCTCAAGTCCGTAGGTCTACCCGTAAACGGGATCGTCTATGGCGGCAATATAAGCTATCCCTTACTTCTGGTTCTTGGGCCCGCTACAAAACCGCTCGGAATGCCTGTGTTAAATTGCAACGTGTGCTCAAACAGCATTTTGAGTTATCTCTAGCTAGGGATGCTAAATCCAACACGAAAAGGTTTTATAGCTACGCACAGTCAAAAGGAAAAACTAGGGAAAACATAGGGATTTGAAACTGGAGGACGGAAAAGTTGCCGATACCGACCTGTCTAAGGCGACTGCCTTCTCAGGGTTTTTCAGTAGCGTTCAACGACGGGATAATTTTTCAAACGCACCGTCAGGTCTGCTTAACCTGACACCAGGTGTCCATGTATTAGATGAGCTGTACTTCAATGAGGCTGGGGTGTATGACATACTTTTCCATTTTCGGGTCAACAAATCTGAGGCACCGGATGGCATCTACTCAATTATGCTTAAAAATCTTGCCTCAGTGCTTGCTGAACCATTTTGCCAGCTCTTTAATTCATGCCTGCGACTAGGACTTGTTCCCAGTAAGTAAAGGGGAGCCATAGTCGTGCCAATACACAAGGGTGGTTGCAGGTCAACTGTTAGTAACTATAGACCGGTCAGCCTGACTGGCATCGTCTCGAAAGTAATAAAAAACTGCTGCGTGACAAAATCTGTCAGCATCTTTGTCGGCATTCTCTTTTGAGTGTAACAGCATGGATTTCATAAAGGTAGATCCTGCCTGACTAACCTTCTTAGTTCTCTAAATACTGCCACTAAAAGGATGGATGAAGGGAAGCCTGTCGAAGCCCTCTACCTAGACTTCAGCAAGGCTTTTGATTCCGTAAATCACCGCCTTCTGGAGATTAAGCTTGCAGCCAAAGGCATACGGGGTAGTCTACTTGCTTGGATAAAGGCCTCCCTTACAGGTAGGAGATTCCGAGTTAGAGTAGGATCTACGCTGTCGAATCAAACCGACATGATCAGTGGTGTACCCCAAGGTTCGGAACTTGGTCCTCTTCTATTCCTGATTTTCATCGATGACTTGTCCTCTGCATTGAAGTGCCCATGCTTCATTTTCGCGGATGATGTGAAATTCATCGGATCAACGGATGAAGATAACTTGATGCACGACCTTGAGCGGACCATAAACTGGTGATACCAGTGGGATCTCCCACTGAACCCAAATAAGCGCCAACTCTTGTCAGCACTGGTTGATAAGATTTCGGTCCAGGTGGCGGGAAATTCCCTCAGTGTTAACGCCACACAGTGTTTAAGGATTTGGGTGTACTGGTTAGGGTTGACTTCAAATGGGAGGACCAATGTGCCGCTGCGGCTCAGCGTGCACTCAAGGTACTTTTTTGGCTGAAATCAGTGCTATCGAGCAGAAGACCCGATGTTTTCCTGCCACTGTACAAGGCATTAGTTCGGCCGCATCTCGAATACTGTGTTCAGGAATGGTGTCCTCACTACAAAAAGGACATTCTTCGATTTGAAAGCGTACAGTGCCTCGCGACTCGCATGATTGAAGGTCAGCGAGGGAAACCGTATGCTGCGCGCCTCGTGTCCCTCGATATTTTCTCGCTTAGGGGCCGTCGTTTAAGAGGTGACTCAATAAAAACCTCTAAAATCTTGAAGGGTTCCAATGGCGTGCAAATGAACGACTTCTTTACCCTAAGCCCCGAGCTGGGCACCTGGGGCCACGCACTTAAAATTGCTAAGAAACGATGTCAGCTAGACTCCAGGAAACACTTTTCAGCCTTAGGGTTGTTAACTTCTGGAACATTCTTTCAGAAAAACCTATATCCTGCAGTACCGTGTCTAGTTTTGAGCAGGGTTTGGACCGCAACTGGGGTAAGTTTTTTCCTGAATACTCTCCTTGATTGTTATACAAGCTTAGGTATTTCATCTTTTATCGTTATCACGTAAATAAAGTGAGGGCCAGAGTTCTCTGTGTTTTCTATTTATTATACACGATGCTACTTAAGCTGACCTCTCACCGTGCTGGTGAAGAAAAACTGCTTTTTCTTTTTCCAGAATCGGCTATAACGCGGTGCATCATAAATTCAACCCGGATAATCTCTTGGCTTCGCGATCAGCGAGGATTTCAAATAAACAAAAAGAATAAACGTTATGGCAGTGGTGGGTACCTTTCTACAGCTTTCCACCGAAAGAAATCCTGAACGCTCGATTGGCTTGTTAGCCCCCTAATGTCCTGTGCAAACTGAACTGAACTTCAGGAAAAAATTACTTGGCGGTCGGTGTGCATCTCAAGGTTATTTAGAGCCCTGACTCCGCGATGATTTGCGCTCACGCTTTTTCTCAGAGTTCGCTCATTAATTTTTGCAACTGGTAAAAACGATATTAGTTGTCAGACTAGAGACTTGTGTCACTGGCAGTCAACATGATTGACTCTACGCCGTCAGCCAACAAGGAGGTCCGTATGGTAAAATCTACCAAGGACTTTAGAATCAGTCTCCGAAAACTTTAAGTGGGCTGACCAATGTGCTGCGGCTCAAAAGGCCATTAGAGAAGTCTTTTGACTACGTTTAGTCCTCACTTGCAGAAAAGCTGGGAGCTTGGAAGCCGTATTACCAGAATGATATAGTGCATTTAGAAAAAATATAGAAACTGGTCACTCGCATGATCGAGGGGTTAGCATACACCAATGATGAAAATCGTCTATTAGCATTAGGTCTTTACTCTCTTAGGAGGCAACTTATGGGGATCTTATAGAGACCTTTGAGGTTGTCAAAGTATTAAGTTGTCTCGAATTCGATGACTACTTTCGGTTCTCTCCTTGTGTTGGTACACGATGGCACAGTCTAAAGCTAAGTAAACAGCACACTAGGCTGGAATCCAGAACGCACTTCTTTAGCATCCGTGTAGTGATCGCGTGGAACTCACTTCCCGCAGAACTAATCTTTGCAACTTCAGTAAATGCGTACAAACATGAGCGTTACATGCGCACTTGCGGAGTAAGTATCATCTAGTTTTGAAAACTTGTAGCTCAGGTACTGGATTGTTGTTCATAGTTGTTCTCCGAGCTGGTATGATTGATTGCGTAATCAATCATACCAGCTCGGAGAACAACTATGAACAAGTATCATCTACCCTGACAGTAAAGGAACAGTCGCTAAGGAATGCTCGAATCCAGCCCAGAAGGTTCCCTGATACTCCAATGGCTGAGAGTTTGAAAAGCAAGAGCCTATGGTTGACTGAATCAAAAGCCTTACTACAGACTTCTACAGCTATACCATCATCCATCCTCTTAGTAACCTCGTTTAGAAAGCTCAACAAATTTGTCAGACATGACCTACCTTTTAGGAAGCCGTGTTGTGCACCATTTAAAAGAGAGTATTCGGTTAGATATCCACAAATTTTATCGCGGATCAATCTTTCCATAACCTTACATAGTACACTAGTGAGGCTAACCGGGCGTTAATTTTTGACCGCCGAGGAAGCTCCTCCCTTATGGATAAGCACTACAACGGCTGTTCTCCAGTCCAAAGGAAGGGTACCCTGAATGAGGGATGATGTGAAAAGTTCTGTGATCGGCACAGCTAATATAGACGCTAGCAGTCTAATAATTCGTGGATGGATGCTATCGGGCCCTGCCCACTTGTAAGCTAGGCCGGCCAATAGTAGGAAAACAATTGAGCCTTTCCAGTGCTTGCAATGACGGCTGAGCCATCGTCCCTTCTCAAGGTACCTACACATTTTCGTGTTGACCCTTTAGATTGAACGTAGCTGTAGTAACGTTTCGGATGAGTATGGGCCTCTTGAGCGAGTCTCATTTCGAAAGAAATCTTTGCTGCACGTATCTTGGAAACAGCTGTTTCGCGCTTCTTTGTAACGGGCCCAAGTCCCACATGAGAGAGTAAGCTTATAACGCCTCCATTTTGCGTCGCGGCGACGTACGCTACGGGAAACTAAGGCTGACCACCATTGAAGTTTACCTTTTTTGCGAACGGGTAAGACAGGAGCGAATCGATCCTGAAGTTGAAGGATGTTTTTCTTGATCTGCCCCCACATCTCATCCACATGGTCAATGTTTTGCAATGGGATTAGCGCTGCTGCCTGTAATAGGGAAGCAGGGTCGATCCTATGGAAGCTTCGAGACATTTTAAGTGGGGGTTTACCAAATGCCAAAATTAACTCGCAGGCTAACACTACGTGATCGCCCTTTCCTAGTGGTGGAAGTAAAACCAAATTTTGTATACCGCTTTCGGAAGTTGAAATAACTTGATCACGAATAGACGGAGACTGACCCTCTCGGAATCTAGTTGGTTCGTTTACGTGTTGGTAAAGTGCATGGGAGTGTAGCCAGTCCAGAAAATCGTTCGCGATTCCTGGGGCATGTGAGGTTTGGTACTCCCAGTTTATTTCGGGTAGATTAAAATCGCCGAAGATTACAACACGTGGTGCTACGGCTAAAAGAGACGAGAGCTTAATTTGCAAAAGAGCATCTTCTTCCAAACTAGTGCTCGGACTACGGTAGACGCAGCTTACAACTATACGCGTGCATCCATGCATGAGCAAGGCAGATATTATCTGCACATTCGTTGTAGAAAAAGAAATACTTTTCTCGAAGGGAATAGCGTTATCAATAAGGAGCAACGCCCCTCCTGCTAGCTTACCCAGAGGTCGATCGCTTCTAACGGCGCTAAACCTATTCGCGATTAAAGCTGGTATGTGGTCATCATGAGACAACCATGATTCCGTGACACCCACAATTTTGTAGTGGGTGTCGTCAACTCTACAGAGGAGTTCAGCCCATTTATTTCTAATGCTACAAGCGTTTGTATAGAACAGAAGAGTACTATCATGTGGGGCCAGACTCCCGGTGTTAGGGCTACCTAAGATCTCTTTGTCCTCGGCCGTAATGCCCGAGGCTGCTTCGCGTTTTTTGAAGGCTGAATTTCATCAAGAGATACAGCATTCGTTTTTGAAACAGACGACAACTCCTGGCATCTAGTTTCATCTTCATGGTCTGAGTCACTACAACTCATCCACGATTCATCCTCTAAAGGACGTAGCACGACAGTGGCGCTCTTCAATGTTGGAGTATAATTCTCCTGTGTTAGCGTCATTGCCACACTGTTGTCATTTTCTACGTTTCGTCTCGGGAGCGAATTTGGTGAGCTACGATTTGCAGCTAACTTTGACTTTCTAGCTCTAATTGGGCTAGAAGTTTTCAGGTGTGCGGGGTGTCAGGTTGCACGATGCATTTTCCCTCGACGCAGTTAAGTTTTTCTGCTTTCGAAAGGAAGTAGTCGCGATCACATTGCTTTGTGAATTCGACTACAATTGGCCGCGGCGATCTGGTAGATGCGTCATTTGGGCCACCCCTCCATTTCCCGACCCTGTGAACTCGCTTCAGCGGAGTAGTCGGTCTCATGCCTGAAGCACGGAGTAGGTCGATAACTTTTCTCCGATCGCTTTCCTTACGAGCCTTTGATTCTCGGATAAAAGGCTCAACCTGCGTTAAAATTAGGACATTTTTAGCCCGTGTTGAGCTAACTTGGTTTCTGGCTCGAAGCTCAGCAATCACTTTTCCTAAATGGTGAACTTCCCGAGCTAGAGCGCGAACATCCTTAGTCGGGCTAATGTGAACACCCCGATTTTCTTTAACCTTCTTCCATGGAGCCTTTGGAGGACAGGAGGATAGCGATGATTTCGCCTTCTGTGATCTCAAATGAGTGGTATGCTGGCTGGAGGTAGACGGGACCACTGACCTAACTACTTCGGCAGAAGTTTTGGGTTTCGAAGATGGACGTGGAGGAGAACGCTTACGTTCCTCAAGACGCTTACGCTCCTCAACCAAAGTTTCCGCGGACTTCATGCAGTCAGCGCATAGCCATGCAAGCCATCGATGTATGTATGTATGTATGTATGAAAGCACAAGCCTGATCCAGGCAAAGTGCCGCACAGTCAGAGACTGCACGTGGGCTAAGATACTGTCAGGTTGCCCAGGCCTAGACAGATATGAGGGGGGTAAATTGAAATAGAAATGGTAGTGAGACTCCAGCGTGTACTCGCATGCAGCTCACTACCGTTGGCCAATCAATTTAGCACGATGTTAGCCGCACAGCACAGAAATGCTGCACGATTGCACATCCGTGCCATCCGTAAGCCATCGATGGGCCGCATAAACCTTAAATTGTGCTGACGACAGTCCACAGCATTTGGGATGAGCCCAACGCAGGCACACGTCGCACTCTATACCTTTGGAAACCTTCTTTTTGCAGCTAGAGTAAAGGCAAAGACAAGAATTTTGAATCATTTTGCTAATGTAATCGATGAATCAGAAATTTAATGAATTTCGAAAAATTTAGCAGCGTGGAAACAAAATTCAAACCGGGCGCGGTTAAAGTTTGAGTGGACTCACAGTGGCAGGTGCTCTTTCCGGAGTATTTCCCTAACGACTAAATCCAGCCACATTTATTGTCAAAAACAAAATATTTAGAAAATCTTTTTGAAACACAAAAAGCGTTTCTTTTCCATTTTATGTTTTTTGTTGAAATAAACTGCTGTCCATCGACTTTTCATTAGATTGGGTATGTAACGCATTAACTCTCACCTTTCGGTGATGAGACCTCTCCCATCTTCCATTCACAGGTACACGCCTGAGCTCCCTACGGATCAATCCTGGTAGAGGTGGGTGTTTTGAAGCACACCTCCGAAATCATCTGGGCACTCGTTTCGACTTGGTCGACTATCGCCCTGTGGTACTGCTACTGCCACAGGAATATAAATTATAGTTAGATTATGACTTCCTGATGCTATATGTCAACGCCAATCAATTAGCTACACGTTATTTCGTTTTGTATAAATTAGTCCTGCACGGATGTGCAATCGTGCAGTACTTCTGTGCTCTGCGGCTAACACCGTGCTAAATTGATTGGCCACTAGTAGTGATCTGCATGCTGAAACACGCTGGAGTCTCACTACCATCTTTATTCTCGATTTCACATATCTGTCTAGGCCTGGGCAACCTGACAGTAGTATCGCCCACGTGCAGTCTCTGACTGTGTGGCACTTTGCCTGGATCAGGCTCGTGCTTTCATACCATATGTATAAATTAGTACACTACTTTATTTTTGCGAAACCTGGTTTATCCGAGCGGAAGGTGTCCGTCGGCTTTCTGTTTTTGACACCCGTTGCCTGCGTAGGATTGCTCGCATTCGGTGGCAGCATCGCGCTACAAATATAGATATCTGCAAGCGGATGTTAGGACCAGGTGGCCACGGACTGAGAGAAATGCTGATGCTTGCTCGTTTCCGATTGCTGGGACATGTTTCAAGAATGCATGTTCACCGTTTACCATACCGTGCCTTATTCGCATAGCCTGGCAGAAGCTGGGAGAAACGACTGTGGGCTAGTTCATGAAGTGGCGCGTTGGGATGAAGAAACTCACCGTATCGCTAGGTTTAGTTGGGTGTATTCGTTTGCCTGGGTGGGGTCCAAAAGTTCCACCCTATAGTTGGCTGGAAACCTTACGAGATATGGCTGCAAACCGAAGTCAGTGACGGCAGTGTACTTTGTTTTGTGTGTCATAATCCGGTATTTTTTGATGAAAAAACATGAAAACAAATTACAAAATCGCATTCAGTGAAACTACAAAAACTAGCTGCTTTTTGCGCATTTGCTTTTGCATATTCCGCTTGCCTGCTTTCCATTTTTCACGCGTTTGCTTATCTGCTTTTCCTGATTCATGTAGATGATGAATATACTCCCAGGTTGTCCAGGCCTAGTCAACTATGAAAATACAAATGGCAGTGAGACTCCAAGGTGCGTTCGCATGCAGCTGACTATTGGTCGCGAATCAATTTAGCACAGCTTGAGCTTCACTGTACATAAGTATAGCACGATCGCACATTCAAGCACATCATTATCTGTATGGTATGGTATGAAAACACAAGCCTGATCCAGGCAAAGTGCCGCACAGTCAGAGACTGCACGTGGGCGATACTACTGTCAGGTTGCCCAGGCCTAGACAGATATGAGAAACAGAGAATAAAGATGGTAGTGAGACTCCAGCGTGTTTAAGCATGCAGATCACTACCAATGGCCAATCAATTTAGCACGGTATTAGACGCAGCACAGAAGTACTGTAATTATATGCCTACTCTTGAACCCTTAGATAGTACCACAGGCTATTATCTACCCCATGCACAGATTTGCAATCGTGCATACTCCTGCGCGGTGAAGCTAACCCTTCTTTGCCACCGGTAGGAGCTGCATGCTGAAACACGCTCAAATCTTGCTGCTATTTCTTTTTGTGTTTCTTATATTTTTCTGTCTGTTCAACCGTGTTCAGTTTATGACTGTACAGCGCTTTGTCTGGACCGGGTTTTTGATTTTACACATTTATATGCTAGCGCGCTTGCTTATCTCTTAACCTGTATATCAGAGTTTATTGTCTCGTCTGATTTCACTTATGTGCTTCATGCTAATTATTTCAACTTTCATAACCGTACTTATTCGACCGGTTTTGCAGATCTCTACCCCTATGATATTAAGCACAGGCGTTGAGCTCCATCGGATATATAGCTTTCAAATTATTCTGCTTATTTTTTCCTCATAGCTCCACACTAGCGGCCAATTCAAAGACTGAATTCTCTCGTGTATGCGAATCAAATGTCGTGCAATTCGAACAAGCTTTCTTAACACCTCGGCAAAGCGAGCCAAACAAAATCTGTATTGGAAAAGTGAAATGTTTTAGGAATATCGTACGTTGAGTTGCTCTTGTTACATACGGTCAACTGAAATCTCGTTGCATGGATTTGTCCTAAGCGACGCTTTCTCCCATTGCTCACATTTTGGAACAATGATTAAAAAAGTCATCGCTCTACTCTGCATGATTTGTCAGAAAGCCACAAAAATTTTGCGGATGATGCTTTTATAGGGGGTGGCTGCTTATAAATGGCATCATGCCGACCAACGCACCTAGTTAAATTTGACTAAAATCTTCACAGTCCAATTAACATTGGCGTCTTATCTACCCCGAATTCCTTGTTTACTGCTTATATTGTTAGCACTGCTCGCTCACAGGAGCAGCTTTAGTTGAAAAAGACTGCTGTGCAGCCTTTAAAGATTCGTTAGCCATGCAGCCCGCGCAGGGTTACTCTTCTAGTTTTCAGTCTTGAGCCATCTTTAATCGTATTTATTAAGCCTTGACACTGAACAATTTCTTCAGTTCGCTTATTCAGATTATTTTCGTTTGGAAAATCTCTCGTTAGACATTGATCGCAGAGCGTCTGCCATGTAATTCGTCCCAGTCTTATATCGATAATCTGAAAGCGGGCTTTAAAAATAAAATGATGGTATGGTGTACTTATCCACCAAATGACTCAGCCTATGTTTTGATCACAAGTACAAGAGGTGATCGAAAACCGAATGTTTTCTGGTACGAAAGCACAAGCCTGATCCAGGCAAAGTGCCGCATAGTCAGAGGCTGTTTGATTTACTCTTATTTGACAGCCTTGGGATACTCCCCTCCATTTGCCTGCGACTGATGGTCTTTTATGAAATCTGTAACCTGAAAAATCACACGTTCCGGAATAAATCTTTTGTGTTTT
>JACCGJ010018577.1:0-28939 GCA_013407085.1 Atriophallophorus winterbourni | reverse complement strand
CAGCGGATGTTTAAAATCAGGGTTTTCCTTCCCTAGTATGGTAAACGGTGATGAGGCATTCTCAAAACCTGTCGCAAACGAGCAAGCATCAGCATTTCTCTTCGTCCGTGGCCACTTGGTCCTAATAGTGCTTGCGGAAATCTATATTTGTAACGCGATGCTGCCACTAAATGCGAGAAATCCTACGCAGGCAACGGGTGTCAAAAATAGAAAGACGACGGACATCTTCCGCTCGGATAAACCAGGTTTCGCAGCCATAAAGTAGTGTAGCACACACCACTGCGTGTAAACTCGCGCTGAGACTGGACCTTAACGTGGTGCGATGGTTTGTGCACCTCTATAACCCATTGAGCTATGCTGGGTGGTGCTCTCCGAGCACCTTCAGAGTCACTCATACCAGGAAGGTCAATGGATAGAGGTCAGACGAACACGGTCTCAACCTAACCCGCTGCCTTGTGGGTCAGGCTTTTTAGCCAAAGGCTGTGGTCGAGAACCCTAATTGTTCTCCTGTCTAGGCATGGGCGACCTGGCAGTATCCCAGCCCGCATACAACCATGACCATGACTATTAATACGAAACCCAAATCCATAGTGCATCGGCCGTCGCGCACGATAAACAGGGTCGCCTTACCTGCTGCATACAGCAGGGCGGGTAAGCGAAAACAAGCTACTGCTGGCCCTACTCTTCAAACTGTTTCCGACCCTTCCCCTCCCCCATCCATTCTTAGCAACTCTCCGTCTGTTAATCCCAGCTTTAGAAAAGACCGCGCTGAACATGTTGGAACATTTTCTGTTCGCGAATTTACGGACCACTTTCTGAAACCACGGGCTTCAGCTCACATCGGTGCCATGAATGTCAGAACTCTCAGACAAATAGGCCAGCAAGCTGCACTGGCTCTTACCTTAGATAGTCTGTCTATTGATGTTTGCTGTTTATCGGAAACGCGCTTATATGATCCGTCCATAATTACTAAACTTACTGCCCCAAACCTTTCAACTCGCTACTTTTTGCGCTGCTCTGGTGATTCTGTAGCTGCCATCTCAGGACAGGCGGGTGTTGGTATAGTGCTGAATTCACGTGCCGAATCATGTCTTATCGATTGGATTCCTTGGAATAGCAGGATGTGCGCAGTTAGACTAGCCACTAATATTAGACCAAACTCAAAATCTTCTAATCAGAAATGCTTGTTTATTGTAGCAACTTACGCTCCGACTAACACCAATTCCGAAGACGAGAAAAACGCCTTCTACGACGATCTTTATGCTCTTTTGCGACGTGCAAAAAGCTCCGATATTGTTGTCTTAGCGGGAGATATGAATGCCAGACTGGGTCGCTTAGATACATCTGAATCACAATTAGGTGGCATGTTTGGTCTCGAAAGCCAACGCACAGATAATGGTGAACGGTTTATACAATTCTGTGCACAATCTCGATTATTCATTAGCAGCACTTTCTTTCGCCACAAAAGATGTCAAATTGCCACATGGCGCTCGCCGGATGGAAGCCAACCTTCGGCCCAAATCGACCATATCGCAATAAGTGCTCGCTGGAGAGGTTGCATTGAGGACTGCCGCTCCTTTTGGAATACCTGCATAGATTCAGATCATGCTCTTGTGCGATGTAGGTTCTCGTTAAAGTTCTCCGGTACGAAACCTTCGAATGGGAAACGCATTGTGGTCGAAAAATTCTCTCTGCCTGCAGTTCAAGACATTTATAGGACCACCTTGTGTAACCCACTCCCAGTTGCTCAGTGTGCAACTGCCGATGAAAGGTGGAACAAAATAGCAGGATTTATGCGAGCCGCTGCAACAACAGCCTGTGAGACTACACAACCAACCCAAAAGTCCCACTGGATTTCACAGCGCTCTATCGAAATTCTTCACCAACGACGCCAAATACCTCATGGTCCTGGACACAACACAGAGCGTAGACGCGTGAGGAATGAACTTAAACGGAGCTTAAGACTAGACAGAGAAAGGTGGTGGCTAAATAAGGTCGAAGAAATGGAAATAGCAAATAATGCGGGTAACGTGCGAAAACTCTTCCAACTTATTCGATCGACTGGGCCTACGAAAAAAAGGAGTGAGTGAGACTATCGCTGAAATAGACGGTACTCTTATCACTAATAAGAATCGGCGCCTCTCACGTTGGGCCGAACATTTCGAAGAACAATTCAGCTGGTCGCCTGCAACAGAATCTTTCCCTCATTTGAAGCAGTGTGATCCTTGGTCTGTTAGCGTAGATCCCCCTAATGATTTAGAAATTAAAGAATGTATCGAATCCATGAAACGAGTCAAAGCTGCTGGCCCCGATGACATACCACCTGTCTTGTTCAAAGAAGGTGGCCAAGTCCTAATCAGCACATTAGGCGATCTCCTCCGTGAAGTGTGGTTATCAGAATCCGTCCCTCCGAGTTGGGGCGAATCGGTTATCATACCTATATTTAAAAAAGATGTGCGAAGCTCATGCTCTAATCATCGTGGGATAAGTCTCACTCCCATCATTACGAGATTATTAGCGTCCATATGTCTTCGAAGATTAACATCGCATAGGGAATCACAGATCCGAGAGCAGCAAGCTGGCTTCCGGCCTGGCAGAGGCTGGGTCGATCACATTTTTACTCTTCGACGGATCTTAGAACTGCGGCACACTTATCGACAGCCGACAATAGCCATCTTTTTAGACTTCAAAGGAGCGTTTGATTCAGTCGATCGAAATGTCCTGTTTAAGACCTTGTTGTGCAAAGGCGTTCCGCAAAAGTATGTCAACATACTACGTGCGCTTTATGCTCATACATCCGGATGCGTTAGGGTTTACAACGAAGTCTCACCCAAATTCCACACCACAAGCGGCGTCCGACAAGGATGGGCGATTTCTCCGTTTTTGTTCAATTTTGTAATTGATGCAATTATGGAGTTATGCAAAGATGGTGCCCCAGATTTCGGAGTTCACATAATGCCAAGCGTCAAGCTTCTTGAATTGGATTATGCTGATGATATAGTTCTGCTCTTCGACTCGTACACAGATGCACAGGCGATACTGAACAAGCTATCTAGTATTGTGCCCGCATTTGGAATGCGTTTTGCACCCTCTAAGTGTAGTGTTCTGCTGCAGGACATCGACATATCGAACAAAACCTTATTACTTGACAATC
Organism: Atriophallophorus winterbourni; assembly: GCA_013407085.1. Taxonomy (NCBI): domain Eukaryota; kingdom Metazoa; phylum Platyhelminthes; class Trematoda; order Plagiorchiida; family Microphallidae; genus Atriophallophorus; species Atriophallophorus winterbourni. The sequence goes on along the minus strand of JACCGJ010018577.1, from coordinate 25,785 downwards.
AGGCTCTTGAAATTGTAGATCGTTTTACGTATCTCGGTAGTTGTATCAATAATTCTGCATCGTTAGATGACGAGGTCTCGGCACGTATTTCAAAAGCGACCGTAGCATTCCGCAACCTAGGTCACCTCTGGCGTCAGAAAGGACTATCTCTGTTACTCAAGGGTAGAGTCTATAAAGCGACAGTTCGGGCTGTGTTACTATATGGGTGCGAAACCTGGACCTTACGTAAAGAACACATTCAGCGTCTCCAAGTATTTGACAACCGGTGTCTCCGCAGCATTCTAGGAGTTAGCTGTATGCGCACCGATGCTCTCCGAAATAAGTTGTTGGGTAGTAATGTCGATATAGAGAAGCAGATCAACCTGCATAGGTTACGCTGGCTGGGTCACGTTTTACGGATGCCGGAACACCGACTTCCGAAACAGATTCTTTTTGCGATGCCACATCCTGATTGGCGTAAATCTCGGGGTGGCCAAACCGTCACATGGCATAGGCAGTTAAAAAACCTTACTAGTAACCTTTCCAAAGTAGGCGCAGCGCGTCTTCCAGACTGGTGTCCCCGCGATCAGATATCGCAGTGGTTAGTTACGCTTCAGGACATGTCCCGAAACCGTGCTCAATGGCGGTCTTGCACTAAGCATATTCTTGGAGTGTTTGATTAACCTTGTATGTTGTCAAGCGGAGTGACGAGAAAAGCTTGTTATGAGGCATGACAGTGAAAGCCGCAAGGAAGCTGCCGTGCTGATGTTGCTCTACTCGTTCACGAAACTTGTTTGAATGCATGTTCCATTCGAGGTGTAGGCACCTCTTCCCAGTTTGTTTGTGCTTAATCTTCTATAGAAGCCGTAGCAATTTAAGTCCCACCCTTCCCCATCTTTTAGGATTTTACTTTTTCGTGGTTGTATGGCAGTTAAGCATTCGGTACGTGCTACCGGTGTAATGCTGTCTTTGATGATGATGACTCGGCCTTTAGTATGGAGTGAAACATCGCGTCGACGCCACAGGTGGCGAAGGTTAGCAAACGCTGCACCCGCTTTGCGAACATGATGTGAGATCTCGTCCTCGACACAACCTCCAGCGGAGAAACAACTGCCAAGGTAAACAAAGCTGTCGACCAATTCAAGATTGACATCGCACACAGTTAGGTTTGGAAGAGAGCCGCTCCAATCCTGGGTAAGTGTTTTACACTTGTTAGGCCCAAAGCACATGCCATACCTTGAAGCTTCAAGTGCCAGGCGGTCCAGGGCTTGTTGCATTATATGAGGGTCATCTCCCAGAAGTGCGATGTCATCGGCATACTCTAGATCGGTCGCTCGCTCACCCGGCAGAAGTTCAACACCTGTGCCCACCAGGCCAGCTAAAGCTTTTCTCAGGACATCGTCGATCGCGAAGTTAAAAAGGAACGGCGAGATAGGGCAGCCCTGCCGCACCCCGCTGGAGATATTGAACGAAGACGACAATTGTCCGTACGCTCGAACCCTGCCCGAAGTTTGGCAATATAATGCTTTCAAGATCCAAACATACTTCTCGGGCACTCCATGTCTCAGTAGACAGTTCCAAAGACTTTCACGATCGATCGAATCGAATGCCGCTCGGATGTCAAGGAATACCACGATAGTTGGTTTACGAAAAGTGTGGCGTTGCTCCAGTAACTGACGGAGTGTGAAAATTTGATCTATGCACCCTCGGCCGGCACGAAACCCAGTTTGCTCCTCACGGATTTGCTCTTCCCGTTTGATACTCAATCGGTGAAGCAGAATGGACGCCAGTATTTTAGGAGCTACTGAAATGAGACTGATACCCCGATGATTTTCAAAGGAATCGCGCCGTCCCTTTTTGAAAATAGGAGCAATTATTGATTCTCTCCAAGGGATCGGAACGCGTTCCTCAGCCCATATGTTGGCGAACAGCGTTTGAAGTTCGCGAACTAAAGCGAAACCGCCATCTTTGAACAATGACGGAAGCAAAGCATTAGCACCTGATGCCCGATGGCGCTTAAGGCTCCGGACTACACTGTAAATCTCTGATTGAGTCGGAGCCTCAAGAGAAATCGACCATGGGGTACAGTGTTCCGTATTCTCGAAATCAGTGGGTGCAGAAGGCCAGGTAAACTGTGCTTCAAAATGTTCTGCCCATCGCTCCATGCGTCTGTGCATGTTAAAAACTGGCAAACCATCTGCTTCACGTATCAACTCACTGATGCCTGGTCGCCCGCTTCCGGTTGTTCTGATGAGTTGGAACAATTTTCTGAAATTGCCTACAGCTGCCGCAGATTCCATTTCCGTAGCCTTAGAACTCCACCAACTTTCCCTGTCGGTTCTCAAACTGGCAACCAGTTTACGTTTAATAAGCCTTCGTGACGCATCCTGTATGCTATCAGCAGAAAGCAACCGACGTTGGTCCATTAATTGGAGAGAATTCGCAGAAACCCAGTGCTGAGCTACACGGGAAGTCAACCCACAACTATCCAACGCGGCTGTTTCCAAGGAGGTTTGAATCCCACTCCATTGGTCATCGATACTATTTGGGGAACTGTAGACAGATGCAGACTCAAATTGGCCTGAAACCCTCGGAGAACCGGGAGATCGTTAAGCCTAGCAACATTCAACTGCCTTGCAACATTTCTACGTTTCCCACCAAAAACGCATCGAGAGCTTAGCACAGACTAACGCATGATCGGACTCTAGACAGGTGCCCCAGTAGGAGCGGCAATCTTGCACACTCCCTCGCCAGGAGTAGCTGATAGCAATATGGTCAATTTGCGTGAACAAGGACGCCGATGGAGATCTCCAAGTGGAGCAGTGGCGCTTCGAATGGCGGAAGTTAGTGCTGGTAAGGTACAGTCTGTGCTCTGAGCACAAGTTAAGCAATCTTTCGCCGTTGTCATTACGATGACAATCGAGACCAAACCGTCCACCCACGAAATGCTCGTTTAAGGATAGACGGCCAACACGTGCATTCATGTCTCCAGCTAGGACAACGATGTCACTCCTCGATGCAAGTCTAATGAGTTCTTGCAATCTTCCATAAAACTCATCCTTGTCACGTTCAGAGCTACAATTAGTCGGTGCATAGGCAGCAACCACAAACAGGTCGCGGGATTGGTTGCGAAATCGGCCTTTTTTGCAAGAACCCTGTAGTCTTACTGCACAAAGGCGACTGTCGACTGGGATCCAGTCTAACAGTGCGACCTCAGCTCGCTCACTCAAGACGATTCCGACACCAGCTTGACCAGATACCATGACATCGTCATCAGTGGACAAACGTAGATAGTGTGACTTACGTAAGTTAGAAGGGTTAGACAATCGTGTAACTGAGCTAGAGTTATGCATGCGTGTTTCCGACAAACAGCACACATCGACGTCGGGGCTATCAAGCGTGCGAGCCAAGGCTGCCTGCTGTCCGATGCTAGCTAAAGTCCGTACATTAAACGCAGCTAATTTGAATGGTACGCGTGGGCGGAAGAACGCTCTGGAGGCATTCGAAGCAGGCAAAATATTCGAAGTAGCTGAATTTGGAAACCTCGATGAACAAGCTGCACTTCTGTCGGGGCTAACCAAAGAACCACAAAACGGAAAACAGTTATTGAAAAAGTTTGCATGCAGTGTGAGATCATGTAAAGCATTTTGAGCAGAGAGCAAAGAGCTTGAGAGCAGAGAGCGCGAGAGCACGGGATCTGTCATTTTTACCTTTATTTTCATAATTGCTTGTGGGCGTGATACTACCCGGTTGCCCAGGCCGAAGTAAGGGGTTAGCTTAGGGGGCCCCACCCGGAGCCTTTGGCTAAAAAGCCTGAACCACAAGGCAGTGGCTTGAGACTGAGTTTGTCTGACCTCTATCCATCGACCTTCCTGGTATGAGTAGCTCTGCTGGCACCAAAAGGCACCACCCAGTATAGCTCAATGGGTCATGAAGGTACACAAACCATCGCACCACGTTAAGGTCCAGTCTCAGCGCGACGGTCCAGTCTCAGCGCGACGGGTCCAGTCTCAGCGCGACGGCCAGTCTCAGCGCGAGAGCATCGGTGCGTATGCGATTGTAACAGCTAACCCCTAGAATGTTGCGGAGACATCGGTTGTCAAATACTTGCAGAATGGCAGTTATAAATCAACGTCATCCTGCTAGCAAATAAACTTAGCATCGTTTGACAAGCGAGGTACAGAGGCGCTCCAGGCTGTCAAAGTATGTTAACAAAACCTCAAATTTAACTTCATTCAATTTACAAAGCTTGGGAACCCTTGTGGATGATCTAGTACTAGTGAGAGATTATTGCACAGTAGCACTCGACTTGCTTGTATTAGCCAGATGAGATGGGATGTGCCGGTAGCCGCTTTTCGGTTGTGTTGAAACATTCTCTCATGTGGTGTCGAATTCGTACTTGTACATAACAAGGACCTGATAGAATGGCGGACGCTCAGTATTACGGCCTCCCAATATATCACTTCAAAAATCGTTGGGATTCAGCGAAAAAGTATAGTTTTCTACAAGGTAGCGCTCAAGCGTTCAACTTGGCTAAAACTTTGGCGTGGAGAAAATCGCAAAGTTCGTTCGACATGAATGAAAACCATCGGGCAGAATGAAAATAGGATGGCATCCAAACACGGAGAACAAATCAGTCAGACATCGAACGACGGTTGCCGTTGTTGGATATGCCCTGGCATACTAAAAGAGAAACCGGGAAAATTCATCGAAGATCGTACGGTATGGTATGAAAGCACAAGCTTGATCCAATCAAAGTGCAGAACAGTAAAAAACTGCACGTGGGCGAAGATACTGTCAGGTTGCCCAGGCTTAGACATATATGAGGAAGAAAAAACAGGAAATGGTAGTGAGACTCCAGCCTGTTTCAGTATGCAGCTCACTACCTCTGGCCAATCAATTTAGCAGTGTGTTAGCCGCACAATAAGTAAAAACCGATTCCGATTGGCAGATGGGAGAGGTCACTTGAAAAATTTAAATTAGACTTCGGTACAAACGCTGCAAGAGCCAGCTCTTGCTCATTCGTTTTATATTGTCAACGGAATAAGGTAAATTCCGGGCGAAGTGAATCATATGTGTGACACCCAAATGGCAGAGGGAGTCATGAAATTTTTTCAGATTCGAGCCGTCATTGACTGATACGCAAAATGTGCGTTAAAGCGCATCTGCGACATGGTTTTATGATCCAGCTCTATAGACAACGTCGTAGCTGAAACAAGCAAGTTCAATTCACCAGCGTTCGATTTTCTCATCTCTTATTTTGCATTTTTTGGTATTCCCGACATGAAAATGACAGACCCCTGATCAGTCACAAATTTAAAATGATTTCCAATAAGGTAATTTTTCCATTTTCTCAGAGCTTCTAAGATTGCGTACGCTTCTTTTTCAACAGAGGAATGGCGACGTTCTTATGTGGATAGTGTTCGTCAGTAAAAAGCAACTGGACTACCTTTCTGATTGAGCCTGGCGGCTATGGTTATATCAGAAGCATCAGTTTCAACTATAAGTGTTTCGCCAACTTCGGGTGTTATTATAACTGCTTTCTTCAGTTCTGAGTTTAGATTTAAGAACGTCTGTTGTACATCGTCGGGAATTGGGAAAATTTGATTTCGATTCAGCTCAGAAATTTTATCCATCGGCAATAATAAACAAACATACCAACGATGCCTTCTTGTGTTTAGAGATTAGAATTTGCAGGTATTTCACGAAGGGGTCGGAGCCGCTCGGGATCGGGTTTTATGGCCCTTTTTGATACTTCGTAGCACAAACGGTAACCTTCGTTTCTCGAATAATGTTCAACGTATCATTGAAAGTTATGCCGTATTTTTGCAATGGCAAGAAACCTCGTAAGGTTTTCATCATCATCAAATAAGAGGAAAAAGCTTATACCGTTTTCGAACCATGCGGAAATCTATACCAATTCAAACGTATTCCGTTTGGGGTAACAAATGGTAGCTTGTTTCCAGAGAGTGATCGATACGCTCATCCAAAAGGAGCATTTGTCGGCGAGTTATGCCTATATTGATAACTTACTTTACTTTACTTTGTGCGACTATCTCCTCCTGGAGGATGAGTCGGCTTCAAAGAAGATTCTTGGGAATTTGGGTACAAAGCGGCGTCCCCAGCACCACTCGGCGTTTGTTCGAGTCAGCTTCTCTAGCCTTTGCACAACCAAGTGCGACCTGCAAGGCAGCAGGGAGTTGCCAGAAAGAGGTGGTCTACCAGACTCTGTTCCAGGTTTTTCCTCAGGGTTTTCTCCCGAAGCCTTTCCCGCGATCGGGTATCCCATAAGGCAGCAGAGGTTTAAAATCAGGGTTTTCCTTCCCTTAGATGAAATGCCCTCCCAGGCTAACGAGCTACATCTGCCCGTTACCGTTTGTGGTAAGAATCTATGAGAGCATGATGAAAACCTATCGAGGTTTCTTGAAATGGCTAAAAAGTACGACATTACCTTCAATGATACGAAGAACACTATTCGAGCTACAAAGGTTAAACTTTTGGGGTACGAAGTATCAAAAGGAACCATAAAACCTGATACCGAGCGCCCCCGACCCATTCGTCAAATACCTGCACCCCGTAATTTAAAAACACAAGAACGCATTGTTGGTATGTTTGCTTACAATTCTCAGTGGATCAATCACTTATCTGATAAAATTTCTATACTGAATCGAAATCGTATTTTCCCCATTCCTGATGATGTTCAACAGACGTTCTTAAATTTAAAGTCACAGCAGGAGAAAGCAGCTATAGTTACACCCGAAGTTGGCGAAACACTTGTAGTTGAAACTGATGCTTCTGATATAGCCATAGCCGCCACGCTCAATTAGAGAGGAAGGACAGTTGCTTTCTATTCACGAACACTAATTACATCAGAACGTCACCATTCCTATGTTGAAAAAGAAGCGTACGCAATCGTAGAAGCTCTGAGAAAATGGAGACACTATCTTATTGGGAATCATTTCAAACTCGTAAGTGATCAAGGGTCTGTCGCTTTTACGTTCGGAAATACGAACAAAGGCAAAATAAAGAATGCGAAAATCGAACGCTGGCGAGTTGAACTTGCCTCTTTCAGCTACGATGTTGTCTACAGACCGGGAAAACTGAACCATGTTGCAGATGAGCTTTCCCGCGGAATTTGCGCATCAGTCAATAACGTCTTGAATCTGAAGAAATTTCATGACTCCCTCTACCATCCCGGTGTCACACGTATGATTCACTTCGCCCGTTCACGGAATTTACCTTATTCCGTTGAAGTTATAAAACGAATGACCAGCTCATGTCGTGTTTGTGCTGAAGTCAAAGTTAAATTTTTAAAGCCTTCACACGTTCCCCTGATAAAAGCTACACAACCGTTCGAGCGCCTGAGTACCGATTTCAAGGGACCTCTGCCGTCTGCTAATCGTAAACGGTTTTTACTTACGATCGCCGATGAATTTTCACGGTTTCCCTTTCTATACGCGTGCTCGGATACAACATCAACAACCGTTATTCGATGTCTCACTGATTTGTTCTCCATGTTCGGGACGCCATGCTATGTTCATTCTGATCGAGGATCTTCAATCATGTCGAACGAACTTTGGAATTTTCTTCACTCTAAAGGTGTAGCGACCAGCCATTCTACCTCGTACAATCCACAGTCGAATGGCCAAGTTGAACGCTTAAATGCCACTTTGTGGAAAAGTATACTTTTATCACTTAAGTCAAACGATCTTGAAGTGAAACATTGGGAAGCCGTACTACCAAACGCCCTTCATTCAATCAGATCTTTTTTATGTACCAGTACGAATGTTACGCCACATGAAAGGATGTTTCGACACAACCGAAGAGCGGCAACTGGCACATCCCTTCCCAACTGGCTATTACAAACAAGCCGAGTGCTGATGCGCAATAATCTACGACGTAATAAATACGAGCCATTAGCAGAAGAGGTGGAACTGATTGAATGCAATCCAACTTACGCCAGGGTACAACTACTTAATGGTCAAGAACAGTCGGTGTCGCTTCGTCAACTCGCGCCCATTGGAGAGAAACATAAGGCAATTGTTCCCGATGTCGATATTCTGTTAGAACCGCCAAACAACGAGCTTTCTGAAACTCCTTACAATCAAGAACCTAACGAGAGTCTCACGGAACGTATTCGTCAACCACAACGCGTCCGACCGTATGAGCTGAGGAGCGGTGCAATTTAACAAGCCAAAACTACTGATAGTTATCAGTTTTTCGAGGCGGGGAGAATGTCGTATATCGCTGTCTGTTTGTCTTGTACTGTCTTTTTATATTATAAACTCGTGACCATATATAAAGGTATATAAACGTGCATTCATGTCTTCAGCTAGGACAACGATGTTACTCATCGATGCAAGTCTAATGAGCTACAATTAGTCGGTTCATAAGCAGCAACCACAAACAGGTTGCGGGATTGATTGCGAAATCGGCCTTTTTGCACGAACCCTGTAGTCTTACTACACAAAGGCGACTGTCGATAGGGATCCAGCTCGCTCACTCAAGACGATTCAGACACTAGCTTGACCAGATATCATGGCATCGTCATCATTGGACAAGCGTAGATAGTGTGACTTGCGTAAGTTCGAAGGGTTAGACAATCGCGTAACTGAGCTAGAGTTATGCATGCGTGTTTCCGACAAACAGCACACATCGACATCGAGGCTATCAAGCGTGCGAGCCAAGGCTGCCTGCTGTCCGATGCTAGCTAAACTCCGTATATTAAACGCCGCTAATTTGAATGGTACGCGCGGGCGGAAGAACGCTCTGGAGGCATTCGAAGCAGGCAAAATATTCGAAGTGGCTGAATTTGGGAACCTCGATTTATAAGCTGCACTTCTGTCAGGGCTATCCAAAGAACCATAGAACGGAAAACAGCTATTAAAATGGTTTGCATGCAGTGTGATCATTTGAAGTATTTTGAGCAGAGCAAAGAACGTGAGAGCATGGGATCTGTCATCTTTACCTTTATTTTCTGTAATTTCTGTAATATCTGTAATATTTCTGTAATATCTGACTGTATGGTACTTTGTCTGGATCAGGCTTGTCTTGTCGTACGTCGGTATTATTTTACATAAAAACAAAAAAACAAAACAAAAAAACCCAAAAAATCGCATGCAGTGAAACTACAAAAACAAGCTGCTTTTTTGTGCATTTGCTTTTGCGTATTCCGCTTGCCTGCTTTCCCTTTTCCACGCGCTTGCTTATCTGCTTTTCTTGCTTCATATTGCTTGGCACTTTGTCTGGCTCCAGACTTGTGATTCATGATGATGATGATGATGATGTCGTACGTACATGTAAACACTTTTGCGTAAAATCAAGAAGAGGAAAATCGTTACCCCTGTGTATATACACGGATGTGAAATCGTACAGTACTTCTTTTTGTGTAGCTAAAACCGTGATAAATTGATTAGTCACCCACAGTGTGCTGCATGCTGAAAGACGCTGGAGTCTCACTTCTATTTCTATTTTCTTTCTCATATCTGTCTGGGCCTGGGCAACCTGACAGTATCTTAGCTCACATGATGTCCATGACTGTGCGGCACTCTGCCTGGATCAGGCTTGTGCTTTCATACACTCGTGTGTACGAACACTGTTCGAGCTTCGATAACGAAATCTTCCCAAACCTCACTTTCCGGGAATTCAAAACACAAAATGAACAAGAAGTTTCTAGACGAGAAAAAACGTTCCATATATGCTCAGAAATAGTAACATAATTCCTCAACGGAATATTCTAGCAGCTGACAATGTGCATAGATCTGATTTATGCAAATTACATCACTAAGTTGATCCGCTCCCTAGATTCTTAGTTGGAAGGCTTTAACTTCAGCTGAGTTACAAATTACGGTTTTCACATATTGACAACAGTAAATAAATTGAATGTTACTGGAAATTGGGTAGGGAAGAAAAAAACACTGCATTAACAGGCATTCGCCATTTAAAATACAGTCAAAACATGTGAAGAACATATTCAAGCGTGCACATTACTAGGGGTTCTAGTGTATCGTAATGAGAAGCCACCTGAAAGAACAGAAATTATCAAGCTTGGATATATTGGGCGTATGTAGCATAATTTGAAATTGTTGGGCATGACATGTTTGCACTTGTGCAATCACGCAGTGATTCGGTGCTGCAAATCTAACACCAAGCTAAAATGAATTGCCTTTAATAGTGAGCTTTTTTCGGAAACATGCTAGTCTCATAATTTCAATATATCTGCATAGGCCATTAAAACTTGAAAGTTGTTTAGCCCACATGAAGTAATTGACTGAGGCATTTTGTCTGGATTAGGCTTGATATCATACAAACACTTTCGATCTTGGACGAATTAGCACCACGTGAATTCCGTATGATAAACTTTAGTTCACATATTCCGATGGCTAAGGAGGATGCCAGTTGAATTCTACAAAAATTTCCCGGCGTCTTTCAATTAAAAATATATCTATGTGCCTACAGCGTTTCAGAATATACCCACATAGATTTTGTAGCAACACCAATGTAAATGAAATTAAACATTAACCACTTTAGAGTTAGTAGAAAACGAGAAAATTAACAGCTGACAATACCGCACATGATAAACAAAGCAAGGTCGAACACACCGCGTAAAATACTGAATGAACGCACTGATATGTTTTAACATAAAATTAAAATTTATTTAAAAAAGAAGTTGCTGATCATACATTTACGGAAATTTGGATTTCGGCCAAGACAATGATTTATTTTATATATTGTTTGGGTTAGCTATGCACGTAGAATGTACTTCCTAATTCAGTTCTGTTCAGTTCTGTTCAGTTTGCACAGGAAGGTATTTGGCTGTAGAGCCAATCGAGCGTTCAGAATTTCTTTCGGTAAAAAGCTGCAGAGAAGCACCCACCACTGCCAAAACGTTTATTCTTTTTGTCTATTTGAAATCCTCGCCGATCGCGACGCCAAGAGATTATCCGGGTTGAATTTAGGAATCTTTAGTGCCAAGGTGAAACGTGTGGTGTAGAGATTTTCCAAGCCGCAGCATTTAACATTTCGCAGGATTAAATTGTAACTGATTTGACTGGGACCAACGGAGTGATTCACACAGATCTTGTTGTAATGCCATACAGTCATTAACAGACTTGACACGTTTCCATATTTTAATATCATCGGCAAATAGTATCAAGTTTCATCCAATATAATTAACATATGCTGTTTTCATCATTGTATATTTTATTACAATAACTCTGCATATTTCATTATTGTTTTATTTTAATGATACATGTAAATAAGTACACAATTTTTAATATACGATTCACGCCACGCTTGTGTTCTGCTTTGGGACAAGTATATCGCGTGTGACTGCCTGGGATTTGTATGCTGTTATTCGTTGCGAACTGTGTTCCGGTTTATTGCGTTCAATAATCAGAGACGTACTTTGTTAGTGGTGAAATCTTCGTTGGATCAACCGCTACAAATTGGTGAGCCCCGAACATTTTTCTTTTTGAAATTTTCGTTCGTACCATATACTCCCATTTATTTTGATTTTGCTGTCATATCTATTTTTCATTTACTAAATGGATCTTAAATCAGCATTTTCTGATACGCCATCTGAGGATATTTCTACAGACGTTATGACAAACTTTAGTCTTCCATCTTTTGGTATGAACGATCCTCGCCTCTGGTTCGCGCAAATTGAAGCCTTATTCGAGTCTTACAAAGTAAAAACTCAACGTGCTCAGTATAACCGTGCGGTTGGTATGTTGCCCCCCTTCAGTCGCAAAAGAGGTTGCCGATTTAATTTACAATCGCCCTGCCGATAACCCGTAAGATGCCATCAAGCATGCTATTATTTCACGTACATCTTCAACCGACGAGCAAAACCTCCGAAAGCTTTTTCAGGTATAGAAATGGGTGATCACACTCCTTCACAGCACTTACGACATATGCTGCAGTTACAAGGAGACAAGCCTGTTGACGACAAAATTATCCGCGAATTGTGGCAACAAAGTTTATCAGCAGACGTCCGTAAAGTGTTAGCCATTATGGATAAGAATACTAGTTTGCAACACCTGGCACGCATAGCGGATGAAGTACATGATATATCGCATGGTAGTACGTTATCTCATGTCCGACACACCACTGACGCGCATACAAGCATCCCTGTCCAGAATGATTTTGAAGAGTTAAAATCGATGTTCCATTCCTTGTCATTGCAAGTACAGAACATCGCACGATCTCGTAGTTCTTCTCGAAATCGTCATTCGCAACAGCCCAAGAAGCGATCGTCGAGTCGTTCTAACGGTTCAAGTTTATGTTACTATCATCGTCGTTTCGGTGCAAAGGCCCTGCATTGCACGTCACCTTGCACATATAATTCAAATGTGTCCAATCAGGGAAACCACGAAGCCAGACAGTAGACACGGCATCTCTGTCTGGCTCCCCTCAAAGCCGTCTTTTCTACGTTAACGACCGGGCCACTAAAATGCGATTCCTCATCGACACTGGTGCTGAGATTAGCGTTATCCCACCATCCACTAAGGAACGCAAGAGCCCTTCGTCAATGACGTTGCAGGCGGCGAACGACACGAAAATTTCCACTTTCGGTCGAATTGGGTCTACGACGCGACTTTCGATGGATTTTCACGCTGGCTGATGTCAAAGTACATATTCTGGGAGCAGAATTCCTTTCACATTTTAATCTTTCAGTCAATATAACTAAACAAAAGCTTATTGATAATTTGACAAAGATTAACTCCTTTGGTAATTCCTGCGATTCCCCTATTCGAACCATTCGTGTACTCACCCCTGACATCCCTTCTGCGTTTAGTGACTTACTGAAAGAATTTTCGGAAGTTTTCTAACCCTGTACACCAGCTGCGGTCGTTAAACAATGTTAAAACCACATTGTGACCCGTGGCCCTCCAGTGTTTAGCAAGCCCCGTCGTTTGGCTCCAAAGAAGTTCGATGTAGCGAAACGTGAGTTTGAACATATGCTCGAACTGAGAATTATCGGGCCATCCAAATCGCCCTGGGCAAGCCCCCTTCACATGGTGGAGAAAAATAAATCTGATGCTTTGCGACCATGCGGTGATTACAGTTCCCTTAACAGAGTTACTGTTCCGGATCGTTACCCCATTCCCCATATTCATGACTTTGCACTTTCATTACACGAAAAGACAGTGTTTTTAAACTAGATTTGGTGCGTGCTCATCACTAGATACCTGTCGCCGACGAAGATATCCCTAAAACAGCTATTACCACACACTTTGGTCTTTTCGAATTTTTAAAAATGCCCTCTGGTTTACTCAATGCTGCTCAAACCTTCCAGAGATTAAGGGACCAAGTTTTCCTGGGATTATCTTTTGTGCATGTCTACATTGATGACGTCCTGATCGCCAGTTCTTTTCAACAGAAACACACAGAACATCTCAAGCTGTTTTTCAGCGACTCTCACAATTCGGCGTTGTGGTTAACCCGGATAAATACCTTTTTGCTTTCGCTTCCCTCGAAATCTTAGGACGTTATGTCGATCTAAACGGATTTCGCCATGTGCTTGATAAAATTTCGTCCATTATTGATTATCCATGTCCCGCCTCGCTTCGACAGTTACGTCGATTCCTCGGGTTAGTTAATTATTAAAGAAAATTCATTCCAAACTGTGGTAACATCGCTCAACCAATGACTGATTTGTTACGCGGAACGGAACGACAATTTAAAATGAATGCAGATGCTGCTGAATCGTTTTAGCGATTGGAATCTGCCCTGAAAGAAGCATCTACGTTATTCTTCATGTCCAGGAATCCGAACGCTTCGCTTTCACTTGCCACCGATGCATCACAAGCAGCAGTCGGCGCTGTCCTGCAGCAAAGTATTGACGGTGTTACTAAACCGCTTACTTTCTTTTCTCGTCGTCTACAACCCGCCCAAACCGGCTATAGTACATTTGGCCGCGAATTGTTAGCTATATATTATGCTGTTCGTCATCTTAGGCATTTGCTTGAAGGTCGCGATTTCATTGTTTGGACCGACCACAAACCTCTCACTTTTGCGTTGTCCGCCACAGCTGATAGATATTCACCACGGAAGATACGTCACCTTGACTATATTTCTCAATTTACGAGTGACATTCGCTATCTATCTGCTTCGTCGAACACAGTTGCCGATGCATTTTCTCGCATGCAACTCACAACACTCAGTCGATCGAACTTCGATCTTACGCAGCTAGCAAAGGCTCAGCAACATGACAGTGACATTCAGAACTACCAATCTTCGTCATACATCCGAGTCCGACGTATTTCCATTCCCAACTCCAGTTTGACTGTTTTGTGTGATTTTTCCAACGAAAATCCCCGTCCTTTAGTACCGAAATTACTTAGGAAATCCATTTTTGAACATTTTCATTCCCTTTCTCATCCAGGCATTCGTGCTACTCGTAAGTTGATCACTGACCGATTTGTTTGGCCGAACATGCATGCGGATATTCAAAATTGGACAAAAGCCTGTCTCCAGTGCCAACGCAGTAAAGTTCAACGACATACTCTTAGTGCTCCCGGATCTTTTCCTCTACCAAGCCAACGTTTTCAGCACGTTCATCTCGACATTGTCGGTCCTCTGGCTATCTCTAATGGTTTCACCCACATTTTAACTTGTGTCGAACGTTTCAGCCGCTGGCCTATAACCATTCCCATTACGGTATTACAGGTGAGACCGTAGCGAAATACTTTCTACAATACTGGATAAGTAATTACGGTGTTCATTCTACTATTACTACTGATCGTGGATCACAGTTCCAATCTACCTTTTTTCGTGAGTTGACTATACTCCCCGGCTCTAACCACATCAAAACCACAGCCTATCATCCTTGCGCGAACGGACTTGTTTAATGGTTCCATCGACAGCTGATAACAGCATTGATGTCACATGGTAATACCGAAAACTGGGCAGAGAACCTGCTAGTTATCCTTCTTGGTATACGTGCTACCGTCAGGGAAGATATCGGATGTTCTGCAGCAGAGTTAGTTTACGGCACACCATTCCGTCTCCCAGGTGAATCGATCGCATCCCCTGACGTTTCAGCTCACATTACTATTCCCCACTTTGCCAATCGCTTACGCTCCTTCATGCGTCAATTACGTGCCACCCCCACTCGCCCATACACCCGTAACGTTTACTTACTAGGTGATTTGCATTCATGCTCTTCTGTTTTTGTTCGAACTGATCATACGCGCAAACACCTGCAAGCCCCATACACCGGTCCCTTCAAAGTCGTTAGCCGCTGTGACAAATACTTCGTCACCGAACGAAATGCTTCTCGAGATACTGTTGCAATTGATCGGTAGAAAGCAGCTTTTATTGAACCAGTCTGCGACAAAATACCGCCCCAGACGTTAACACCCCAAGTGGTACCCTACATGTTGACCTTTTTCATTCAACCTCACCCACTTTTCAGTCGACCCAATTAACTCAACCATGTAAACTCTATCTTCCATCATCTGACTCACACTCTCCAATTTACAAAACTCGATCAGGCCGGAGTGTCAGGTGGCCTGCAAACCTTGCAGACTACGCAGATTGACTATATTTTCGTTTCGAGCGTTTCACTCTCTTCTAACGATCTAGGGAGGGAGTATTATGGTGTTTTCATCATTGTATATTTTATTAAAATAACCCTGCATATTTCATTATTGTTTTGTTTTAATGATACATGATAATAAGTACACAATTTTGAATGTACGATTCACGCAGCGCTCGTGTTCTGCTTTGGGACAAGTATATCGCGTGTGACTGCCTGGGATTTGTATGTTGTTATTCGTTGCGAACTGTGTTCCGGTTTATTGCGTTCAATAATCAGAGACGTACTTTGTAAGTGGTGAAATCTCCGTTGGATCAACCGCTACAAACATGAGTTTTTTTCCAATGAGGCGTAAGTGTATGACGCACCTAACAATGTTTGCGTCAAAAAAGATGAGGAACCAGGTAGTATACACGCAATCATGCTGAAGACTCTTGTCTCTGTGCTTACTGAACCGTTGTGAAAACACTTTAATTTACGTTGACACCTGAGAGTGGTTATTTGTGAGTAAAATGAAGCCATAGTCCTGCCAATACACAAGGCTGTTTGTTAATCAACTCTATGTGTAACTATAGACCTGTCATCCTGATAGCATCGCCTATAAAGTATTGGAAAAACTATTGCCTGACAAAATCTATCAGCATCTTTGACCGCATTTACTACTGAGTCAACTCAACATGGATTTCTTAAGGGTAGATCCTGTCTAACAAACCTTAGTTTTCTCTATACTGCAACTGAAATGCTGCACGAAGGAAATCCAATCGAAGTCCTCTACCTAAATTTTAGAAAGGCTCTCAATTCTGCGATTCACCGCCTTCTATAGATCAAGCTAGCAAAAAAGGCATATGGGATAGTTAATGTACTTGCTTAAAAACATTCCTTACAGGTGGGATCTACGTTATCTAGCTAAACTGACGTGATCATTAGGGTTTCTCAAGGTTCGGTACTCGGTCCTCTTCTCTTACTGATTTTCATTGATGACTTGACGTCAACCTTAAAATGCTCATAATTCATTTGCGCGGATGATGTAAAGTTCATCGGATTAACGGTTGAAGATACCACCTTGTGTAGGTCATATATTGGTCATACAAGTGGGACCTCCCGCTGAACCTTAATAAGAGCCAACTCTTATCAGCACTGGGTGATCAGATTTCGGTCCAGGTGTGGTGAAATTCCCTCAGTGTTAACTCCGCACAGTAAGTTATAGATTTAACAGTATTGGTGAGGGCTGACTTCAAATGAAAGGAACAATGTGCGCTGCAGCTCAGCGTGCACGCAAGATAATTTTTCGGCAGAAATTATTGTTATAGAACAGAAGACCAGATGTATTCCTGTGTGCATTATTTTGGACGCAACTTGAAGATTGTGTTCACGCGTGGTATCCTCACAACAAGAATGTTATCCTTCGACTTGAACGCGTACAGCTTCTCGCAACTCAAATGATTAAAGGGCAGCAAGGATAACCGTACTCTGCACGCCGTGAGTCTATCGATCTTTCCCGCTTAGGCGCCGTCGTTTAAGAGGTGAGTAAATTGAAACCTTCAAGATCTTAAGGGGTTTAAGTGGCGTTACAATGAACGACTTTTTTACCTTAAGCCCAGCGAGCTCGGCCCGCGGGGCCATCCACTTGAACTTGCTAAAAAGCGATGTCGACCAGACTCAAGGCATTATTTTTTTAACCTTAGTGTGCTAAACTTCTGGAACATTCTTCCAAGAGAACTTATAATCTGCGGTTCCGTTTCAAGCAGGGTTTGGACCGCAACTGGTATAAGTTATTTCCTGTATACACTCTCTAATTCTGTTCATTTTTTTCAAAATATCTTGATGAGATATCTCTGCGGTTTATCGGTTAGAAATTTGTGACTAAATGTTTCGAGCTAGATTTGTATCTTCGTCGAACAATCGACTGTTTCCATTCTGCTGGAAAGATACTAAAGTCGATAGCTGCGTTGAATAGTTTCAACAAGTGAAGTTGATTATCTTTGACAGCTATTTTACGTATGGCTCGAGGTATGGCTGCTATGTCAGGTTTAAAACTCACAGTTGCTTGCATTCAGAATTTACTAATGTCATTCAGATTTATACTCAAAATATTCAGGCGTGGTGAGTTGACTGTTTGTTTGAATGTAGTTTAACTTTTTGTAGTTATATTTGAAGTATAGAAGTAATTCTTAACAGGTAGCATCAATAGAAATTTTGATTGTTCCAGCTACGCAAGAATTACAATTTTTGACAATGAAATCTATGTTGCTAGGTGAGTTTGATGAATGAAACTTAAAAAGCTTACCTAATAATTTCAGCTTATTTTGACTTAAGAGGGCTTTGTTTTCTTCAGCTCTAAGCGTGTTGTCTAAAGCATATCTGTAACTTCTTGATAGTTCACAAGAGCAAAAATGGCATGCGTTTCCATTGCCACCGAATGTAGCTTCCTTATTTGCCTTTCTATTTTTTGGATTTCCTTAATTGTTGTACATAACAAGCATATATAACGCCATCATAATTAACACTGTAATTTTTCGAATGAAATGTTGAAGAGACCTTTGTGAAATCACTAGACAGAAGAATCAGCTACTGTCGTATTTTTTTAATGAATTCTGAAATTGAATTGCAGTTAATGTTGTTGTAGGTTTGCTTAACATTATATGTCATAGAAGCGTGGGTATAAGAAGTGGCGAATAATATTTGTAATGATAATATTTGTACGGTCACCGTTAAGGAATAACGGAATTACGTTCAGGTTAGCTGGGGACAAGCTCAGAATTAAGAATAAGTAAAATTTCTATACAATCTTAGGTAGATCACCATTTTAGCGTGATTCCTTAAGGAGTTATATTTTCATAAACAATTCTAAGTCAACTGACCTCTCACAGTGTTCGTGAAGAGAAACTGCTTTTTCTTTTTTCAGCATCAGTTTTAACGCGGTGCTCCATAAATAACATCTGGGTAATCTCTTGGGGTTGAGATCATCGAAGATTTCCAATGGACAAAAAGAAAAAACCTTTTGGCCGTGGTTGGTGCATTTCAGCAGCTTTCCACCAAAAAAATTCTGGATGCTCGATTGACTCGTTAACCACTTACTGTCCTGCGCCTAATGAAATAAACTGGCAAATGATTTTTGGTAGCGAAATATGAAAACCAGTTCAAAAAATTTGTGAATAAGGTACTGCCTGAAATTAATCACAATGTTGCAACACTTGACTAATATTTTATCGGATGTTTTCGCGAACAACAATTTTTTTCGTGGCAACAGACACGGTTCACAAGTTCTTCACCTCATGTTTCTCGCAAAGTAAATGAGGAAAACGAAAACGAAAAACACATTCAAGTTCCACTGCCAGAAACTTGGTGTTGTGTGTAAGTATAAAAATATGAGAAACACATTACATAGAAGATTCTACTTCAATTCAATACAGTATGTGCAGAGCAGTAAGAGACCGATAATCGAAATATTCATGATGGTTATAATCGAAACAACAGCATTTCTAGAGAAAAACTTGTTTATAAATAATGTGTTGCATACATCCCTCGCATATACACACCACTACCGGTTTCTGGCTGTTTGCCGTCATCGAATGGAGACAGTAAAAAAAGTTATACTTGGATACCACTGTTAGATAGGGTTCGTACAATGAACCACGATGTTTATACACAAAATCACAAAGTGATTCTTGGTCAAGCACTCAAGGCGCTTATGTATGACGAAAGTAATGTGTTGCTCACATACCCGTAACTACTCATCGCTACCGGTTTCTGGCTGTTTGTCGTCATCAGTAAGATTAGGTTCAGTAAGACTTTGAACACTGGTAAATAGGATTCCTTACTGTCTCCAGCGGATGACAGCAAACAGCCCGAAACCGGCAGTTGTGTTCAAGTGCGAGGGATGTGAGCAACACATTGCTTTGGTCATCCATGAGTGCATTGAGTGCTCGACCAGGAATCACTATGTGATTCTGTGTTCGAATCCCGTAGTTCGTTGTAAGAACCCTATGTAACAGTGGCATTCAAGTATAAATTATTATATGAATAGGCTCCACCTATAAAGCCATTGATGAACCAAATTGTTTCAGCATATGTATTTCAACCTGTGGATGTGTTCAAACCGACCGCTTAGAAGTTTATCCACTATTCAAAGCGATTTATTTGCACAACACATGCAACATTGTTAGTCTGCGCTAATCAGTTATAGTTATTATTCATTGGATTCATATGACGTTCTCTTAATTATATATTACTGATTGTCAAGCTCTTGTTAATATCTTATGTCCTCATGAACTCAAGAAAAAATTGAATTCAAAATACGAAGCCAAACTCGCAATTGGTTAACGGTACGAAACATTGTTGGCGACACCATCGGCAAAACCCATCATCAGAGACTTGGGAAATATTCCGTTTACTGCGGAACAAAGTAAACAAATTTGTCATCCAAGACAAGTTGTGCTTCCAAAAAGTGATATCAAGCATGATGGAGCGAAACCCCAAAATACTATATCGTATGGTTAACGATCAAGCTAAGGTGAAACCTGGAGTAGCGTCCGTGAACACATCAGCTGGACCAACAACAACTGCAGCAGAAACTGCTGATGCTTTAGCCACGTTTTATTCCTCGGTATTCAACCCGATAGAACATGCAATAAACAGCCCAAATCCAACACTTTCAAACACGGTTGCCATAAGTGAAATAAGTGTCAATTCCAAACGCAGTCCTTTCACGGTATTCAGAGTTTTTAATGGGTAAAAAGCAAAACAAGTCTTAACACCAACAATGGGATGGTAACAAATTGGAAAGAAGGGTATAACAATATAAGAACATGAGATTAAACAGTATATAAGTGTTCTGGAAACGAATAATGCAATAAAAATTCGTCTAATTTCGTTTTAAAGTCATGCAAGCTAGTGGCGTGAGCAACGGTTGAAGGTAAACTGTTCGAAGTAAAACAGACATGGACAGAGTAAAAATACCTTCTTCAGTTCAGGCGGGAATGGGGAACGACCAGCACATATTCATGGGTCCGATAATTCCTCGTATCCCTTCGCGTGAATAAATCCTGTAAGGGATGGTTCGGGGCATGGAATGTTTTGTAAAGTAAGATAAGGTCTCCACTGATTCGTCGATAGGGAAAATCGAACAGATTCAGTTGAGCTAACCTTTCTTTATATGGTTTGTTTCGGATGCTGAGAACTAGTTTCGTTGAGCGGTGATAGATTCGCTGCATAAGTTCCACATCCCTCTTGAGCCACGGAAACCATGACTGCACACCGTATTCCATGACTGGTCTCAAGTATGTATTCATGATCCTGGGGAATATCTTGGGCGAAAATTTCCCAAATACACGTTTGAGTAGATTTAGAACACGTGTTGCTTTTTTAAAGGCACTGTTAGTTTGAAGTGATGTTTTTAAACTGGAGCATATCCAGACCCAAATCTTTTTCTTCACTGCAATTTTCAAGGACATGCGAACCTATGTGATATGTGAACTCTACTCGATTCCCCACATTCATGATCCTGCATTTGTTGAAGTTAAACGGCAGTTTGTTCTTCAACGACCAGCTGTGAAGCGTATCAAGATCCTGTTGTAATAGCAGACAGTCTTCTGGACTACGAATGCTGCGCCAAATCTTTATGTCGTCCGCAAATAACGCAATGTTACATCGAACAATTTCTGGTATTTCATTGACATAAACCAGAAAGAGGATCGGACCAAGGACTGAGCCTTGGGGAACTCCGCTAGTTGCTGCAATTGGTTTGGATAATGCACCATCAACACGTACCTGGTTAGTGCGATTTGTTAGGTAGTCATTTAGCCAATTCAGCAACTTTCCAGTGATACCAAGCCTTTCAAGCTTCTGCAGTAGTAGGGAATGGTCAACACGATCGAATGCTTTTGAAATATCCAAGTAGCACGCGTGTATTGCTTGTCCTTTATCTACCGATTTTGTCCAATCATCTAGCGTTACCAGTAAATTAGACAAACAGGAATAATTTCGTCTGAATCCATGCTGGTTCCTCGAAAGCAACTGATTATTCTCGAAGTGTTTCATTAGATCGTCAACAATGAGTCGCTCAAGTAATTTTGAAATCACTGGTAACAGAGTAACGGATCGGTAATTGGAGAAATTATCCCTCGTTTCCAATCTGTAGGAATCATTCCACTTGCCAGTGTTTGCTCGAACAGATAAGTGAGTGGTTTGATTACCAAACTCGCTAATTGTTTCAATATTTTTGTGGTTATTCCGTCTGCCCCAGGAGACTTTCCGGTTTTAAGATTAAATTAACCTTGAAGGACGCGTTTGAATTGACACTTATTTCACTTGATGCAACCGTGTTTGAAGTGTTGGATTTGTGATGTTTATTGCATGTTCTATCAGGTTGAATAGCGATGAATAAAACGTGGCAAAAGCATCAGCAGTTTCTGCTGCAGTTGTTGTTGGTCCAGCTGATGTGTTCACAGACGCTACTCCAGGCTTCACCTTGGCTTCATCGTTAACCATACGATAAAGTATTTTGGGGTTTTGCTACATCATGCTTGATATCACTTATTGGAAGCACAACTTGACTTAGATGACAAATTTGCTTACTTTGTTCGGCAGTAAACGGAATGTTTCCCAGGTCTCTGATGATGGGTTTTGCCGATGGTGTCGCCAAGCAATGTTTCGTACCGTTAACCACTTACGAGTTCGGCTTCTTAATTTAAATTCAAAGTTTTTTCTTGAGTTCCTCGGGACAAATTCGAAGCTCACTTCGATTGAACTTTTGAGATTAGATATAAGCCATATCCAAAAGTCATGTACGTTGCTGGTTTCCGGTTGGCAGTTAAACGTGATTTCCTTCAAAGTTTATTTAATCCTAAAACCGGAAAGTCTCCTGGGGTCGACGGAATTACCCCGAAAATATTGAAGCAATTTGCGGGATTGCTATACAAACCACTCACTTACTTGTTCGAGCAAACACTGGCAAGTGGAGTGATTCCTACAGATTGGAAACGCGGAATAATTTTTAATATTTACAAAGGTGGAAATCTCTCCGATGTTTCTAATTAATGACCCGTTACTCTGTTACCTGTGATTTCGAAATTACTTGACGATCCAATGGAACATTTCGAGGAACCATAATGGATTTAGACGAAATTATTCATGTTTGTCTAATTTACTGGTAACGCTAGATGATTGGACAAAATCGGTAGAAAAAGGACAAGCAATACACGCGTGTTACTTAGATATTTCAAAAGCATTCGATCGTGCTGACCATTCCCTACTACTGCAGAAGCTTGAAATGCTTGGTATCACTGGAAAGTTGCTGAATTGGCTAAATGACTACCTAACAAATCGCACTAACCAGGTACGTGATGATGGTGCAGTATCCAAACCAATTGCAGCAACTAGCGGAGTTCCCCAAGGCTCAGTCCTTGGTCCGATCCTCTTTCTGGTTTATGTCAATGAAATAGCGAAAATTGTTCGATGTAACATTTCGTTATTTGCGGACGACATAAAGATTTGGCGCAGCATTCGTAGTACAGAAGACTGTCTGCTATTACAAAAGGATCTTGATACGCTTCACAGCTGGTCGTTGAAGAACAAACTGCCGTTTAACTTCAACAAATGCAGGATCATTAATGTGGGGAATCGAGTAGAGTTCACATATCACATAGGTTCGCATGTCCTTGAAAATTGCAGTGAAGAAAAAGATTTGGGTATCTGGATATGCTCCAGTTTAAAAACATCACTTCAAACTAACAGTGCCTCTAAAAAAGCAACACGTGTTCTAAATCTACTCAAACGTTTATTTGGGAAATTTTCGCCCAAGATATTCCCAAGGATCATGAATAAATACTTGAGACCAGTCATGGAATACGGTGTGCAGTCATGGCCTCCGTGGCTCAAGAGGGATGTGGAACTTATGCAGCGAATCTATCACCGCTCAACGAAACTAGTTCTCAGCATCCGAAACAAACCATATAAAGAAAGGTTAGCTCAACTGAATCTGTTCGATTTTCCCTATCGACGAATCAGTGGAGACCTTATCTTACTTTACAAAACATTCCATGCCCCTAACAGGATTTATTCACGCGAAGGGATACGAGGAATTATCGGACTCATGAATATGTGCTGGTCGTTCCCCATTCCCGCCTGATCTGAAGAAGGTATTTTTACTCTGTCCATGTCTGTTTTACTTCGAACAGTTTACCTTCAACCGTTGCTCACGCCACTAGCTTGCATGAATTTGAAACGAAATTAGATGAATTTTTATTGCATTATTCGTTTCCAGAACACTTATATACTGTTTAATCTATGTTCTTATATTGTTTATACATTCAAATTTCAATTTTTACCATCCTATGGTTGTTGTTAAGCTTGTTGCTTTTTAGACCATTAAAAACCTTGAATTTCCTTGAATTACCTTTATACGTTGTTTTTACAATAACACTTCCAGTATTGCGGTAACTAATCACAAATAGGGAATAATTATAATATGAAAGCCCTCGGCTTGTGTATAATACGTGTTGAGCAGTTGAATGGGAAATGTATCTTCTATATACGCCTAATTATTCTAAGCGGTGAGAAGCAGGTTATAAGTTCGTCTTCATCCTCAACGAAGCCACCTAGTTGTCAAACATGTTACGAGTGGAGCTGTGGTTCTTCATTAAACGCATGCAAACAAACGTTTCGGTACTGACTTGGATTGATCAATCAAGTCGTTTTCGTAATTCTAATCCTTATATTTTCAAGTGGGAGAACTCGTTACAGATAACATTTGTATGAATAAACATGCAGTATTCATGCATGCTACCCTGACATTTCTAAAGCTTTTGACAGAGTCAATCACAACTTACTGCTGAACAAGCTAAAGAAACACGGTATTGCTGGAGGACTGTATGACTTGCTGCGAGACACATACGGGTTCGATTTGACGGTATACTATCGAAGGAAATCAGCGTCACTAGCGGTGTTCCACAGGGATCCGTGCTTGGACCGATACTGTTTCTGATTTATATGAATGACCTGCCAACACCACACGGCAGTAAGATGGTTCTGTTCGCAGATGACATAAAAATATGGAAAAAATCAGCACTGCCGAGGATTGCAGTGTGCTTCAAAGTGACTTGGATGCTGTGCAAATGTGGTTATCTGAAAATAACCTACCGCTAAACATGCAGAAGTCTCAAATCATGCACATTGGTCGTGTGCTAAGCTTTTCTCATTCATACAAGCTTGGCAACAATATCCTGGAGTACACCAAAGAAGAAACAGACCTGGGTGTCTGGATTTGCGGTAGCCTGAAAAATGGTCTACAATGCGAAGCCGTTTACAAACGCGCGTCTCGGATGCTCGGTGTGTTAAGGCGGATATTCGGACGTTTTTTTCCCCCCAAGATGTTTTTTTCTCTGATGAAATCACGTAACATCCCCCCGGCTTACCTGATTACGCTTCACAAGCCTGGACCCCATGGCTTCAAAAGACATTTCACTATTGGATCGCTTATATCACAGAGCCTCAAAGTTGGTCATTGGGCTCGAAAACCTACCATTCGCTGACCGACTAAGTAAACTGAAGCTGACGACACTTGCACAAAGGAGACTGCGAGCCGACCTCTTCCTCACATTCAAAATCCTTAACAGTGTTTCCCACCCTTTGGATATACTATTTCACCGACGAACATCCAGCAACAACCGCGGTCACAACTGCAATTTGGAAATACCCCACTCCAATCAGAACTGCCGCAGGTATTTTTATTCTGTGCGTATTTGTTTCGCTTGGAATTCCCTGCCAGCCGATTTGTAAGCTCAAACACTTTTTCTATATTTAAATTAAAACTAGACGATTTCCTGAGAGCCAATCCAAATTATGCCCCGAACTATTTATAATCTATCGTTACCAGAATTATTTTGATTTTGACATTTTTCTATACACATATACACTTGTACCTATAGTTCAACTGCATGGTTATTGTAAAGTAATTGCTTTTTAAACCATAAAATCTTGAATCTTGAATCTTGAAAATCTTATCACCGCCTAGGGCTACGATAAATATCGTAAACCCATGAATATGTGCTGGCGGAACCCCATTCCCGCCTGAACTGTCCGTGTCTGTTTTACTTGGAACAGTTTGCCTTCCGCCGTTGCTCACTCCACTAGCCTGCATGAATTTAAAACGAAATTTGACGAATTGTAATTGAATTATTCGTTTCCCGATCACTTATATATTGCATTATCTAATTCTTCATCTTGTTTATACACATAAATTTCAATTTTACCATCCTATGGTT
>JACCGJ010018574.1:0-15901 GCA_013407085.1 Atriophallophorus winterbourni | reverse complement strand
TTGAACTGCTCTGCTGTACGAGGATTAATAACTGTTTCCCGAAGAGGATGCCAGATGATTACTATTTTTTTTAGATAAGGTGCACATTTTCCGGGAGCTTCATCGAATGATTTAATGCTATACAATTATATTTAAATCAGAATGAGTACATTAGTTCCGTTCGCACTCTGGCGTGTTCTGGTAT
Organism: Atriophallophorus winterbourni; assembly: GCA_013407085.1. Classification (NCBI taxonomy): domain Eukaryota; kingdom Metazoa; phylum Platyhelminthes; class Trematoda; order Plagiorchiida; family Microphallidae; genus Atriophallophorus; species Atriophallophorus winterbourni. The sequence continues at coordinate 15,717 of JACCGJ010018574.1, read as the reverse complement.
GAATAACAATCGTCTCGGATATCCTGGGAGGGTGAATGCGCCTGGAAAACAAGTTTCTTTTGGAAAACTTGAAAACTTGTCGATTCTTAATCTTCTTCTTCTTCTTCTGAATCGAAAGCAGAAGGGATAAAATCCCGTTTGAGCTTCTTCACAGTAATAGACATGGGTGACTTCTGCTGACAAGGCAAACCCTTGATTACTGAAAAGCTTCGAGCTTCAACCTCAGCAGAAAGTGTATTGAAAATTTCACTAACAAGGTGCTAGACTATCGTTTCTTTGGACGTATAATCGGAATCCTGGACCCTTTGTTCGGCGAACAGTGATAATTGTAAAATGGCGATTTGAGGCCAGGATACTCTTCTTTTCGAATAATCTGATGACAAAGTATCATACCACCATCCATCGCGCTGAGGACTGGTACCTAAGTGGTGCGATGGTTTTTGTGTACCTCTATGACCTATTGAGCTATGCTGGGTGGTGTTCTCCGAGCACCTTCAGAGTCATTCATACCAGGATGGTAAATGGATAGAGGTCAGACGAACACGGTCTCAACCTAACCCGCTGCCTTGTGGGTCAGGCTTTTTAGCCAAAGGCTTTGGTCGAGAACCCTAATTGTTCTCCTGTCTAGGCATGGGTGACCTGGCAGTATCCCAGCCCGCATACAACCATGACCATGACTATTAATACGAAACCCAACTCCATAGTGCATCGGCCGTCGCGCACGATAAACAGGGTCGCCTTACCTGCTGCATACAGCAGGGCGGGTAAGCGAAAACAAGCTACTGCTGGCCCTACTCTTCAAACTGTTTCTGACCCTCCCCCTCCCCCATCCATTCTTAACAATTCTCCGTCTGTCAATCCCAGCTATAGAAAAGACCGCGCTGAACATGTTGGAACATTTTCTGTTCGCGAATTTGCAGATCACTTTCTTAAACCACGGACCTCTGCTCACATCGGAGCCATGAATGTCAGGACCTTGAGACAAATAGGCCAGCAAGCTGCACTGGCTCTTACCTTGGATAGTCTATCTATTGATGTTTGCTGTGTATCGGAAACGCGCTTATATGATCCGTCTATAATTACCGAACTTACTGCCCCAAACCTTTCAACTCGTTACTTTTTGCGCTGCTCTGGTGATTCTGTAGCTGCCCTTTCAGGACAGGCGGGTGTTGGTATAGTGCTGAATTCGCGTGCCGAATCCTGTCTAATCGATTGGATTCCTTGTAATAGCAGGATGTGCGCAGTTAGACTAGCCCCTAATATTAGACCAAACTCAAAATCTTCTAATCAGAGATGCTTGTTTATTGTAGCAACTTACGCTCCAACTAACACCAATTCCGACGACGAGAAGAACGCCTTCTACGACGATCTTCATGCTCTTTTGCGACGTGCCAAAAGCTCCGATATTGTTGTCTTAGCAGGAGATATGAATGCCAGACTAGGCCGCTTAGATACATCTGAATCACAATTAGGTGGCATGTTTGGTCTTGAAAGCCAACGCACAGATAATGGTGAACGGTTTATACAATTCTGTGCACAATCTCGATTATTCATTAGCAGCACCTCCTTTCGTCATAAAAGATGTCAATGCGCCACATGGCGCTCGCCGGATGGAAGCCAACCTTCGGCCCAAATCGACCATATCGCCATAAGTGCTCGCTGGAGAGGTTGCATTGAGGACTGCCGCTCTTTTTGGAATACCTGCATAGATTCAGATCATGCTCTTGTGCGATGTAGGTTCTCGTTAAAGTTCTCCGGTACGAAGCCTTCGAATGGGAAACGCATTGTGGCCGAAAAATTCTCTCTGCCTGCAGTTCAAGACATTTATAGGACCACCTTGAGTAACTCACTCCCAGTTGCCCAGTATGCAACTACCGATGAAAGGTGGAACAAAATAGCAGGGATTATGCGAGCCGCCGCAATAACAGCCTGTGAGACTGCACAACCAACCCAAAAGTCCCACTGGATTTCACAGCGCTCTATAGAAAGTCTTCACCAGCGACGCGAAATACCTCATGGTCCTGGACACAACACAGAGCGTAGACGCGTGAGGAATGAACTTAAACGGAGCCTAAGACTAGACAGAGAAAGGTGGTGGCTAAATAAGGTCGAAGAAATGGAAATAGCAAATAATGCGGGTAACGTGCGAAAACTCTTCCAACTTATTCGATCGACTGGGCCTACGAAAAAAGGAGTGAGTGAGACTATAGCGGAATTAGACGGTACTCTTATCACTAATAAGAATCGCCGCCTGTCACGCTGGGCCGAACATTTTGAAGAACAATTCAGCTGGTCGCCTGCAACAGAATCATTCCCTCACTTGAGGCAGTGTGATCCTTGGCCTGTTAGCGTAGATCCCCCTAACGATTTAGAAATTAAAGCATGTATCGAATCCATGAAACGATTCAAAGCTGCTGGCCCCGATGACATACCGCCTGTTTTGTTCAAAGAAGGTGGCCAAGTCCTAATCAGCACATTAGGAGATCTCCTCCGTGAAGTGTGGATGTCAGAATCCGTCCCTCCGAGTTGGGGCGAATCGGTTATCATACCTATATTTAAAAAAGGTGTGCGAAGCTCATGCTCTAATCACCGTGGGATAAGTCTCACTCCCATCATTACGAGATTATTAGCGTCCATATGTCTTCGAAGATTAACATCGCATAGGGAATCACAGATCCGTGAGCAGCAAGCTGGCTTCCGGCCTGGCAGAGGCTGTGTCGACCACATTTTACTCTTCGACGGATATTAGAACTGCGGCACACCTATCGACAGCCGACAATAGCCATCTTTTTAGACTTCAAAGGAGCATTTGATTCAGTCGATCGAAATGTCCTGTTTAAGACCTTGCTGTGCAAAGGCGTTCCGCATAAGTATGTCAACATACTACGCGCACTTTATGCTCATACATCCGGATGCGTTAAGGTTTACAACGAACTTTCTCCCAAATTCAACACTACAAGTGGCGTCCGACAAGGATGTCCGATTTCTCCGTTTTTGTTCAATTTCGTAATTGATGCTATCATGGAATTATGCAGCGACGGTGTTCCAGCCTTCGGAGTTCACATTATGCCAGGCGTCAAGCTTCTCGACTTGGATTATGCTGATGACATAGTTCTGCTCTTCGACTCATACACAGATGCACAGGCGATACTGAACAAGCTATCTAGTATTGTGCCCGCATTTGGAATGCGTTTTGCGCCCTCTAAGTGCAGTGTTCTTCTGCAGGACATCGACTTATCGAACAAGGCTTTATTACTTGACAATCAGGCGCTTGAAATTGTGGATCGTTTTACGTATCTCGGTAGTTGTATCAATAATTCTGCATCGTTAGATAACGAGGTCTCGGCACGCATTTCTAAAGCGACCGTAGCATTCCGCAACCTAGGTCACCTCTGGCGTCAGAAAGGACTGTCTCTGCTACTCAAGGGTAGAGTCTATAAAGCGACAGTGCGGGCTGTGTTACTCTATGGGTGCGAAACCTGGACCTTACGTAAAGAACACATTCAGCGTCTCCAAGTATTTGACAACCGGTGTCTCCGCAGCATTCTAGGAGTTAGCTGTTACAATCGTATGCGCACCGATGCTCTCCGAAATAAGTTGTTTGGTAGTAATGTCGATATAGAGAAGCAGATCAACCTGCATAGGTTACGCTGGTTGGGTCACGTTTTACGGATGCCGGACCACCGACTTCCGAAACAGATTCTTTTTGCGACGCCACATCCTGATTGGCGTAAATCTCGGGGTGGCCAAACCGTCACATGGCATAGGCAGCTAAAAATTCTTACTAGTAACTTTCAAAGTAGGCGCAGCGCGTCTTCCAGGCTGGTGTCCCCGCGATTCATATATCGCAATGGTTAGTTACGCTTCAGGATATGTCCCGAAACCGTGTTCAATGGCGGTCTTGCACTAAGCATCTTCTTGGAGTGTTTGCATAACCTTGTATGTTGTCAAGCGGAGTGACGAGAAAAGCTTGTTATGATGCATGACAGTGAAAGCCGCAAGGAAGCTGCCGTGCTGATGTTGCTCTACTCGTTCACGAAACTTGTTTGAATGCATGTTCCATTCGAGGTGTAGGCACCTCTTCCCAGTTTGTTTGTGCTTACTCTTCTATAGAAGCCGTAGCAATTTAAATCCCACCCTTCCCCATCTTTTAGGATTTTACTTTTTCATGGTTGTATGGCAGTTAAGCATTCGGTACGTGCTACCGGTGTATTGCTGTCTTTGATGATGATGATGATGATTGGACTCACTGGTATTGCACATTCTCTAACTTCCTTACCTCAATTGCTGAACTGAAACTTGGCAAACTAAACACTCTCATCAACTACGTTTCCCCGAACGTGTATAGTCTAATGTCAGACTGTGTCACTTATGAATCTGCCGTTTCAGTTTTGCAGAAAACATATGTGAAACCAACGAATAACGACACAGCTTATGGATAGGTATAGTATGGTATGAAAGCACAAGCCTGATCCAGGCAAAGTGCCGCACAGTCAGGGACTGCACGTGGGCTGAGATACTGTCCGGTAGCCCAGGCCTAGACAGATATGAGAAAGGAAATAGATGGATAGGCACTAAAACGGCTGTTCTCCAGTCAAAAGGAACTGTGCACATCGAGACAACCTAAGTAAGGGTTTACCAAACGACAAGAGTAACTCGCAGGCTAACACTACATGGTCGCTCTTTCCTAGTGGTAGTAGGAAGAGCAAATTTTATATACCGCTTTTAGCAGTTGAAATAACTAGGTCAAGAGTAGACGGAGACTGACCCTCGCGGAATCTAGTTGGTTCGTTTACGTGTTGGTGAAGTGCATGGGAGTATAGCCTGGAGAATGCGATGTTTGATACTCCCCGTTTATTTCGGGTAGATTAAAATCGCCGAAGATTACAACACGTGGATCTATGGACAAAAGAGACGAAAGCTCAATTTTCAAAAGAGCATCTTCTTCCAAACTAGTTGGACTGCGGTAGACGCAGCCTACCTATACGCGTGCATCCATGCATGAGCAAGGCAAATATAAGGAGCAGCGCCCCTCCCGCTAGGTTACCAAGAAGTCGATCGCTTCTTACGGCGCTAAACCTGTCAGCTATTGCAGCTGGTATGTGGTCATCATGAGACAACCATGATTCCGTGCACCCACAATTTTGTAGTGGTTGTCGTCAACTCTACAGAGGGGTTCAGCCCATTTATTTCTAATGCTACAAGCGTCTGTATCGAACAGAAGAGCACTATCACATGGGGCCGAACTCCAGGTTTTAGGGCTACCTAAGATGATAGCTCCTGACATCCAGTTTCATCTTCGCGGTCTGAGTCACTCATCATCATCATCATGAAGCACAAGTCTGGAGCCAGACAAAGTGCCAAGCAATACGAAGCAGGGAAAGCAGATAAGCAAGCGCGTGGAAAAGAGAAAGCAGGCAAGCGGAATACGTAAAAGCAAATGCACAAAAAAGCAGCTTGTTTTTGTAGTTTCACTGCATGCGATTTTTTTGTTTTTTTTGTTTTTCTGTTTTTTATGTAAAATAATACCGGATAAAAAAATTATGACACACATAATAAAATACACTGGCGCCACTGACTTCGGTTTGTAGCCATATCGCGTAAGGTTTCCAGCCAACTATTAGGTGGAGCTTTGGACCCCACCCAGGCAAACGAATACGCCCAACTGAGCCTAGCGCTACGGTGAGTTTCTTCATCCCAACGCGCCACGTCATGGACTGGCCACCCGATCTTTTCTCCCAGCTTCTGTCAGGCTCTGCGAATAAGGCGCGGTACGGTAAACGGTGAGTAGGCATTCTTAAAACATGTCCCAACCATCGCAAGCGAGCAAGCATCAGCATTTCTCTCAGTCCGTGGCCACCTGGTCCTAACACCCGCTTGCAGACATCTATATTTGTAACACGATGCTGCCACCGAATGCGAGCAATTCTACGCAGGCAACGGGTATCAAAAACAGAAAGCCGACGGACATCTTCCGCTCGGATAGACCAGGTTTCGCAGCCATAAAGGAGTGTAGCACGCACCACTGCGTTGTACACTCGGCCTTTAGTATGGAGTGAAACATCGCGTCGACGCCACAGGTGGCGAAGGTTAGCAAACGCTGCACCCGCTTTGCGAACACGATGTGAGATCTCGTCCTCGACACAACCTCCAGCGGAGATACAACTGCCAAGGTAAACAAAGCTGTCGACCAATTCAAGATTGACATCGCACACAGTTAGGTTTGGAAGAGAGCCGCTCCAATCCTGGGTAAGTGTTTTACACTTGTTAGGCGCAAAGCACATGCCATACCTTGAAGCTTCAAGTGCCAGGCGGTCCAGGGCTTGTTGCATTATATGAGGGTCATCTCCCAGAAGTGCGATGTCATCGGCATACTCTAGATCGGTCGCTCGCTCACCCGGCAGAAGTTCAACACCTGTGCCCACCAGGCCAGCTAAAGCTTTTCTCAGGACATCGTCGATCGCGAAGTTAAAAAGAAACGGCGAGATAGGGCAGCCCTGCCGCACCCCGCTGGAGATATTGAACGAGGACGACAATTGTCCGTACGCTCGAACCCTGCCCGAAGTTTGGCAATATAATGCTTTCAAGATCCAAACATACTTCTCGGGCACTCCATGTCTCAGTAGACAGTTCCAAAGACTTTCACGATCGATTGAATCGAATGCCGCTCGGATGTCAAGGAATACCACGATAGTTGGTTTACGAAAAGTGTGGCGTTGCTCCAGTAACTGACGGAGTGTGAAAATTTGATCTATGCACCCTCGGCCGGCACGAAACCCAGTTTGCTCCTCACGGATTTGCTCTTCCCGTTTGGTACTCAATCGGTGAAGCAGAATGAACGCCAGTATTTTAGGAGCTACTGAAATGAGACTGATACCCCGATGATTTTCACAGGAATCGCGCCGTCCCTTTTTGAAAATAGGAGCAATTACTGATTCTCTCCAAGGGATCGGAACGCGTTCCTCAGCCCATATGTTGGCGAACAGCGTTGAAGTTCGCGAACTAAAGCGAAACCGCCATCTTTGAACAATGACGGAAGCAAAGCATCAGCACCTGATGCCCGATGGCGCTTAAGGCTCCGGACTACACTGTAAATCTCTGATTGAGTCGGAGCCTCAAGAGAAATCGACCATGGGGTACAGTGTTTCGTATTCTCGAAATCAGTGGGTGCAGAAGGCCAGTTAAACTGTGCTTCAAAATGTTCTGCCCATCGCTCAATGCGTCTGTGCATGTTAAAAACTGGCAAACCATCTGCTTCACGTATCAACTCACTGATGCCTGGTCGCCCGCTTCCAGTTGTTCTGATGAGTTGGAACAATTTTCTGAAATTGCCTACAGCTGCCGCAGATTCCATTTCCGTAGCCTTAGAACTCCACCAACTTTCCCTGTCGGTTCTCAAACTGGCAACCAGTTTACGTTTAATAAGCCTTCGTGACGCATCATGTATGCTATCAGCAGAAAGCAACCGACGTTGGTCCATTAATTGGAGAGAATTCGCAGAAACCCAGTGCTGAGCTACACGGGAAGTCAACCCACAACTATCCAACGCGGCTGTTTCCAAGGAGGTTTGAATCCCACTCCATTGGTCATCGATACTATTTTGGGGAACTGTAGACAGATGCAGACTCAAATTGGCCTGAAACCCTCGGAGAACCGGGAGATCGTTAAGCTTAGCAACATTCAACTGCCTTGCAACATTTCTACGTTTCCCACCAAAACGCATCGAGAGCTTAGCACAGACTAACGCATGATCGGACTCTAGACAGGTGCCCCAGTAGGAGCGGCAATCTTGCACACTCCCTCGCCAGGAGTAGCTGATAGCAATATGGTCAATTTGCGTGAACAAGGCCGCCGATGGAGATCTCCAGGTGGAGCAGTGACGCTTCGAATGGCGGAAGTTAGTGCTGGCAAGGTACAGTCTGTGCTCTGAGCACAAGTTAAGCAATCTTTCGCCGTTGTCATTACGATGACAATCGAGACCAAACCGTCCACCCACGAAATGCTCGTTTAAAGATAGACGGCCTACACGTGCATTCATGTCTCCAGCTTTGACCACGATGTCACTCCTCGATGCAAGTCTAATGAGTTCTTGTAATCTTCCATAAAACTCATCCTTGTCAAGATCAGAGCTACAATTAGTCGGTGCATAGGCAGCAACCACAAACAGGTCGCGGGATTGGTAGCGAAATCGGCCTTTTTTGCACGAACTCTGTAGTCTTACTGCACAAAGACGACTGTCGACTGGGATCCAGTCTAACAGTGCGACCTCAGCTCGCTCACTCAAGACGATTCCGACACCAGCTTGACCAGATACCATGGCATCATCAGTGGACAAACGTAGATAGTGTGACTTACGTGAGTCACTGCTGCTCAACGACGATTCATCTTCTAAAGGATGTAGCTCGACGGTGGAGCTCTTCAATGTTGGAGTACAATTTTATTGAGTTAGCGTCATCGTCACACTACTGTCATTTACTGAATTTCGCCTCGGGAGCGAATACGGTGAGCTACGATTTACACCTAACTTCGACTTTCGAGCTCTAATTGGGATAGAAGTTTACTTGTGAGGTGAAGTTAAGTTTATCAGCTTTTGAAAGAAAGTAGTCGCGATCGCACTGCTTTGTGAATTCGACTATAATTGGCCGCGGTGATCTGGTAGATGCGTCGTTTGGGTCACCCCTCCATTTGCCGACCCGGTGAACTCGCTTCAGCGGAGTAGTTGGGCGCATGTCTGAAGCACGGAATAGGTCAATAACCTTCCTGCGGTCACTTTCCTTACGAGCCTTTGAGTCTCGGATGAAAGGCTCAACCTGCGTCAAGATTAAGACACTTTTGACCATGTTGAGCTACCTTGGATTTCAGCTTGCAGCCCAGCAACCACTTTCCCCAAGTTGTTGACTTCCCGGGCAAGTGTCCGGACATCATTTGTTGGGTTAGTATGATCACCTCGATTTGCCCTAAATTGCTTCCAGGGAGCATTCTGATGATAGGATAGCGACGGTTTCGCCTTCTGTGGTCTCAGGGGAGTAGTATGCTGACTGGAGGTAGACGGGATAACAGAGCTAGCTACTTCGGCAAAGATTTTGGGCTTCGGAGACGGAAGGGGAGGAGAACGCTTACGTTCCTCAAGACGCTTTCTCTCATCAACCAGTTTCTACGGACATTATGCAGTCAGTGCATAGCCATGTAAGCCATCGATGGGCTGCATAAACCTGAAATTGAGTTATCAACAGTCCAGAGCATTTGGGATGTGCCCACGCTATACCTTTCGAAACCTTTTTGTTGCAGCTAGAGTAGGGGCAAAGAGAAGAATTTTGAATCATTTTGCATATATAGTTAATAGTTGATAGTTTTATTGTGGTAATAAAAGCTGATAGCTTGTAAGAAACCACTGGGTCATGTGTACAGTGGGCCGCACAAAGGGTGCTAAAAAGCATACATGATGAGATAAAAAGGGAGGCAAATAGGCTTTATAGCGGGCCATGTTCGCGTATACCATACACCTTGATTAGACATTTGTCGTTTTTTATAGGAAGAAGTGTCAGCCCAAGACACATTCCCACCACGTCCTCCAGTGCATGGCGGACTTGCGGACGGTTGCTTTGGCGTGAGCGACGTTGATTTTTGTAAGCTGGGGAGAAAAGACTGGAAAAAGTGTTAGTCGGTTATGGCTATATGAGTGGTATGTAAGTAGAGCTATCAGTAGAATAGCTTACAGTAGCCTAAACTTTGATATCATCGGTAAGACGTAGACAATACGTATTAAGCGAGTCTAAGTTTCATCATCACACACTTAGAAAAGTAACAGGCCGAGAGCAGATCACTGGGGAACCCCGGAAGTTGGACGGGTAATCGGATACACAGATATGCAAACGTGCAGTACTTCCATGCTGTGCGGCTAACACCGTACTGAATTGATTGGCCATCAGTATTGTTAGGAGGTACTGTTTCTAACGAATAAAACAACTAGAATCGTGAATTATCCGGAAATTGGACACTACTGTTGATCGGTGAAAACATTCCAACTCACTGATCGGTTTGGACATAGATTATTGGTTACAATCATCATCAACATTCTAGAAACATCGATTTTATGTTATAAAGGTAGTGTTCAGTTTGTTGTAATTTATCTCGCAATTCGGGTGTAAAATAAATAGTTATTTTACGACCGATTCGCTTCTCTCCATTTTACGCTGATGATCAGTGAATTTCGGGATCGGCTTGGTTGCGAGTTCTTGTTATCAAAAAACATAAAAAACTAGTGAACTGCATGCTTAAACATACTTCCATTTCTATTTTGTTTCTCAGATCTGTCTAGGCCTGGGCAACCTGACAGTATCTCAGCCCACGTGTGGTCGTGACTGTACGGCACTTTACCTAGATCAGGCTTTTGCTTTCATACATACTAGACCTAACACTGACTGTGCGGCACTTTGCCTGGATCAGGCTTGTGATTTCATACATACGTAAGTAGAGTGGGGTGGATTGGAATGGCGAAAGATAAACGAAAGTCACTTGAAAGTTGATTGCCATAGGTGTTTGTCTAGGCGTTGCTTAAATGAGGACAGCGACTCTGCGACTACAAACTCCGGTGGGAGAGCATTCCAGACACGGCATATGCGAGGGTTATGTATGCGTGTATGAAATCACAAGCCTGCTCCAGACAAAGAGCCGCACAGTCGAGGACTGCATGTGGGCTAAGATACTGTCAGGTTTCCCAGGCCTATACAGATATTGGAAAGGAAAATAGCAAAGGCAGTGAGACCCCAGCGTGTATTCACATGCAGCTCACTACCGGTGGCAAATTTTTTTAGCACGGTGTTAGCTGTACAGCACAGAAGTGCTGCACGATTGCACATCCGAAAAGATAGAAAATACCTTCGACAGTTCTGATGAGCAATCTTGAGATTGAGAAGAGGTCACTATACTGTAGCCGTTCTTCGTAGATGTTTTGAAAGCCGTTGATAAGCTTTGTTGCTCGCCGTTGTGGCTGTTCAAGGGCATTCATGTCTTGTTGGAGCCACTGATGCCACGCGCTGACCGCATTGTCACAGTCATGCTTCCAGTCAAAAGGTTTTTTCTTGGCTTGCTGTGCTACCCATGATAGGTCCGCGAAAATGCGGACTGGGGTAGGAGATTTGCGAAATGCGTACGTGAAGAGAAGCACGGTTTCAGCAGCATCAAGTGAATTTAGTGCGACAGGAAGAAGTCTGGGTTCTCCTAGGTGAGGCGAATTCGGTGGCCTGGACAACCGCACCACGCTATCGGCTTCTGAGGAAACTTGAAGGGTACAGCAAATTTGATCCCATTGCGAAAAGTCTTCAGATAGACGATCTTTGAAATACGGCGACTTGGATTCGGGCACATTTGTGCAGATCACTGTCATTCTTTCATCCCAAGAATTCTGCATTGGGTTTTTCTGTTAGTTAGCAGGAGGGTGTGTTACATCCATCGATGGAACTAATCGTGGCTTCGAGATATGGGGATCAATAGGCACACGAGTTAAGGCAGCAATCACTTCGGAATAGCCAAGCTTCGTGGCAATCTTAGGGCGGATATTGTCCTTAGAAGAACGAGGTGGTGTTGAACAGGTCGCGAACTTCGTTTCGAGTAGTTTAACGCGTGCTTCCAGTGACGAGATGATCTCTTTCTACTGATCCAGCAAAGTAAGCAGAGAGCGGATAATCGGTTATTTGGAACAGTGTATGCAGAACCATGGTAAGTTTGTGCCCTGTCTATGCTCTTTTAATTCAGACGTTGATAACCCGGAACGCGAGTCGAAACAATGTGGAGAACCTGTTACACGCAATTCCTTCACAGACGGTTGTGGAGCAGTCTAACTTGCCACAAATAGCCAATAGTTTATTGTGGTAAAAATAGCTGCAAGCTTAAAAATAACCACAAGATATTGTACATAATGGGTCGAAATTAAAAGTGATTGTTATGGACGGGGATAATGGGTGCGTTCTTGGACAGTTGAAAGGTTGAGGTTCAAGCCAAAAGCTTGTAGGGTAACCACACGACAATGTTCAAAATATGGGTCCGTGGAAGTTTGGGCAGTTTCGAAGGAATGTGAACGCGAATATACGCTGGAAAGAAAAGAAAGGTGCAGTATCAATGAGTACAAATATGAATGAAGTTAAAAATTGCGCAGTATATTGAAAAAGTGGAGATCAAGGCGCTCCTTAAAAATGCTAAGAGAGGGGGCGGAAATAACTTATGGGGGTAGGAAGTTCCATGTGCGAGGGACTCGAAGCGCGAAAAAATTGCTTCGGCATTCAAGTCGGCTGTACTGATGGGATAACTTGAAGTGGTGTCCGCGATTCCCGGAAGGTGGGGCCAACGACAGCATCCCGCTGCACGGGTGTCCATCCTCCGTCAAAATGCGGTAAGTCAAAATCATATCGCCGCGAATGCGACGGTACTTGGTGGAGAAGAAATTAAACACTTGGAGTCGAGCTTCGTATCTCGTGTAACGCAAACCCTTGACTAACTTCGTAGCTCGTCGTTGGGACTTCTCCATGATGTGTTGATCGCGCTTTAACCATGGATTCCAGACGGAAGCTGCATATTCCAAGTGTGGTCGAACATACGCATTCAATAGGTGCTTGAAAAGCCGGGGGTCAAACGAACCGAACGCTCTTCTGAGAAGTCCAACATTCCGGTTCGCCACGGTGGATGCCTGGGCGCACTGAGCAGAACAACCCAGACTCGTCTTGCGTCAACACGCCGAGGTCTTTCTCCTGCTTGCAGAACTGTAAGCGAGTTCCACCTAGAGAGTACACGGGATCTCCTCGCCGACGCACCAATAGTACGCGACATTTGTCGGTGTTGAACGGGAGATTATTACAAGCGGCCCAGCACTGTGATGATGTGAGGTCCGACTGTAGATCTCTGTTGTCCGTAGGTGAGCGGATGACGCGCCATAATTTTATGTCATCGGCAAATAGAAGGAGTGGAGATGTCACATATTTTGTAATATCTTTGATAAACAACAAAACAAACGCGGACCAAGAACGGATCCTTGGGGTACGCCGCAGTAAACTGGGAAAGGTTCGGAGAGCTCATCCCTGACTCGTACACGCAGAGATCTGGGACCAAGAAATGCTGCCATCCATGTTAACAGCGGAGGTCCTATTCCAATTGCTCGTAATTTCTCAAGGAGTATCGCATGATCAACTCTGTCGAACGCCTTGGAGAAGTCTAAATATATGACGTCTACACCATACCTTTCATCAGCGGCTTTGGTGCAATGGTCCTTGACGTCATATATTTAGACTTCTCCAAGGCGTTCGACAGAGTTGATCATGCGATACTCCTTGAGAAATTACGAGCAATTGGAATAGGACCTCCGCTGTTAACATGGATGGCAGCATTTCTTGGTCCCAGATCTCTGCGTGTACGAGTCAGGGATGAGCTCTCCGAACCTTTCCCAGTTTACTGCGGCGTACCCCAAGGATCCGTTCTTGGTCCGCGTTTGTTTTTGTTGTTTATCAAAGATATTACAAAATATGTGACATCTCCACTCCTTCTATTTGCCGATGACATAAAATTATGGCGCGTCATCCGCTCACCCACGGACAACAGAGATCTACAGTCGGACCTCACCTCATTACAGTGCTGGGCCGCTTGTAATAATCTCCCGTTCAACACCGACAAATGTCGCGTACTATTGGTGCGTCGGCGAGGAGATCCCGTGTACTCTCTAGGTGGAACTCGCTTACAGTTCTGCAAGCAGGAGAAAGACCTCGGCGTGTTGACGCAAGACGATGTGGGTTGTTCTGCTCAGTGCGCCCAGGCATCCACCGTGGCGAACCGGAATGTTGGACTTCTCAGAAGAGCGTTCGGTTCGTTTGACCCCCGGCTTTTCAAGCACCTATTGAATGCGTATGTTCGACCACACTTGGAATATGCAGCTTCCGTCTGGAATCCATGGTTAAAGCGCGATCAACACATCATGGAGAAGTCCCAACGACGAGCTACGAAGTTAGTCAAGGGTTTGCGTTACACGAGATACGAAGCTCGACTCCAAGTGTTTAATTTCTTCTCCACCAAGTACCGTCGCATTCGCGGCGATATGATTTTGACTTACCGCATTTTGACGGAGGATGGACACCCGTGCAGCGGGATGCTGTCGTTGGCCCCACCTTCCGGGAATCGCGGACACCACCTCAAGTTATCCCATCAGTACAGCCGACTTGAATGCCGAAGCAATTTTTTCGCGCTTCGAGTCCCTCGCACCTGGAACTCCCTACCCCCATCAGTTATTTCCGCCCCCTCTCTTAGCATTTTTAAGGAGCGCCTTGATCTCCACTTTTTCAATATACTGCGCAATTTTTAACTTCATTCATATTTGTACTCATTGATACTGCACCCTTCTTTTCTTTCCAGCGTATATTCGCGTTCACATTCCTTCGAAACTGCCCAAACTTCCACGGACCCATATTTTGAACATTGTCGTGTGGTTATCCTACAAGCTTTTGGCTTGAACCCCAACCTTTTCACTGTCCAAGAACGCACCCATTATCCCCGTCCATAACAATCACTTTTAATTTCGACCCATTATGTACAATATCCTGTGGTTATTTTTAAGCTTGCAGCTATTTTTACCACAATAAACTATTGACTATTGACACCATACCCTTCATCAGCGGCTTTGGTCCAATGGTCCTTGGCGAATAGTAAGTTAGAAGTGCGTGATCGACACCGCCTAAAACCATGCTGCCCCGCTGTGAGTACATTCGAGCGGTCCATCACAGTCATAATGTGATCGGCGATAATCGATTCCATCACCTTCGAGAGGACAGGAAGCAACGTGACCGGGCGATAATTTGCTGAGTTACTGCGATTGCCACTTTTAAAAGGTTGGGTGATGATTCCGTCTTTCCAGCCATCTGGGACTTCGGAGGCATCCAATAAACGCTGGAAGTAGTGAGCTAGAGGTTCAGAAAGCTGATCGGCAACCGCCTGCGATGCTTTCGGTGTAATTCCCGGGGACGAGTTGGTGCGCAGTTGCAAAATTTTGTTTCGGACGGCCGAAGGGGTAAAATCAACACTTGAAATAAGAAAAGAGGATGGAAAAGGAGGAAAAGAGATATGAGGAGACACCGAAGATCCTTGAAATATTGACATATAATGTTCCTTCGAAGCATTTGCAGCTTCCTTTGTGGTAGTCGTGTTGCCGTGCTTGGTGGTAAGCGAAGGGATACCAGTACGAACTTTCTGTTTGTTGTTGATAAATTGGTAGAGCAACTTTTTATTATCTAAAAATTTAGCAGTGAGCCAGATAACTTGTGGGCTAGATAACTTGTCGTGACGCAGTAATGCTGTGCAATGATTTCGAAGCATGCGGTATTGGTCCCAATCGGAGTGAGCTTGACTTACTCTAAAGTTTTGCCAGGCCTCGTTCCTGCGGTGTATCCACTTTCTGTTTCTGCTGCGGATGTATGACTTAGATCCTTTAGGTCTAGTCGGCACGTAAAATAAACAATGTTGGCGTCCAAGTTTAGCAAGATTGACGTTCGTTGTTTGCTGGATTTAATCTTTACTTTTTTGAAGGTTGGAATTCACTCGTTGTTTTACATTCACCGGATTTTTGAGTAACCTTACCGTTAGAACGGAGGTTCGATTTTGATTTAATATCAAGCATGATGACAATAATAAAATAAAAATTCTGTCACGACCTTACCGATTCAACTTGCGCGCCAAGTTATATAT
>JACCGJ010018573.1:0-38548 GCA_013407085.1 Atriophallophorus winterbourni | reverse complement strand
CATTTTGCTATTTGCAATTGTTAATTATTGTGACCTTGAAAATAAATACGTTTTGAATCCAACCAGCGCGGTTTGTTCTCTCTCGCTGTTTCTGAGCCGATTGTGTGAGAACTTGTTTGCAACTGTCTGGACTGATTGCAGTGAATGTTTGGACTGTGAGAATCATTAACTCTCACGGATCCTCCAACATTTTAGCACCTTCTACACCTTGGATTCCATCATCTCGGATTTTTCCTGTGTGGATTATTTTGCTATCGTTGGACTTCTCTGGATCTTTATTTGGACATTTGCTCTCTTGGTCTATCAGTGAGTCCTTTCCATTTTTGCCATTTTTGTGTGTAGTGCTAGACTTATATTTCTGGTCCACTACAAATTGGTGAGCCCAACGTCTACAAATTGATAAACTTTTTCTAACTACTAACTGTTTATCCTCACAGTTATTCATCTGCTTTCGCATAGCTTTTCTCATTCTCCATTTTTGATTTTCATACATAATGTGTGATTCCGAATTCGCTATTGTCTCTTCTCTTGACACTAACGCACTAATGGAAGAGCGACTAGATAAACTCGAAGTCCTAATACAGCAGTTAGTTCCACTCTTCCGACAGCAACATTCTAAACCGCATAGAACGTTCCACAATCGCTCACAGACAAGATCCCGTCACTCATCATCCCAGCGTCCCCAAAACGACCCAGAAACCTGCTGGTATCACAAACGTTACGGTGATGCAGCTCGTAAGTGCACCAAGCCTTGTACTTACGGGTCATCAAAATCTCCATCGGGAAACTTGTAAGCCACTCAGTAAAGACGACGGCTGCAGTTGGCAATCCTTCCCAAAGTCGTCTACTATTTATTCACGATCCATCAACCTCTCTCCGTTTCCTCATTGACACCGGTGCTGCGATCAGTGTAGTTCCACCATCTGTTAGAGAACGACAAAGCATATGCTACGCCATTTCTCTGCAGGCTGCCAATGGAAGCGCCATTCAAACATACGGTCGTAAATGCCTTACACTCGACTTGGGCCTTCGACGCCAGTTTCCGTGGATTTTTGTTATTGCTGACACCCAATATCCCATTATTGGAGCTGATTTTTTGTCATCCTTCGGCCTCACGGTCAATCTTAAAGACAGAAAACTACTAGACAGCATCACAACCCTATCAGTCTCCTGCAACTCATCATCCATTCATTCAGTTGGCATACACCTTTCTCCTCCAACTGACTCTGGTTGTTTTAATAACATCCTCGATAAATTTCCTCAATTGACACACCCATCGTCCGACTCCGTAACTGTCAAACACGATGTGGTTCATTCGATTGATACAACAGGTCTGCCCGTTTCTGCACGTCCACGCCGTTTAGCTCCCGACAAACTGAAAGCAGCAAAGGCCGAATTTGAACACATGCTTCAGCTTGGCACAATTCGTCCGTCCAACAGCTGCTGGTCATCACCTCTCCATCTTGTTCCAAAGAAATCTACAGGTGATTGGAGACCATGCGGTGACTATCGTGCACTGAACGCCCATACCGTCCCAGACCGTTACCCTATCCCACACATCCATGATTTTTCTTCTAATCTTTACGGGAAAACAATTTTTTCTAAAATCGACCTTGTGCGTGCATATCATCACATCCCCATTGCCGAATGCGATATCAAGAAGACTGCCATCACTACTCCTTTTGGTCTCTTCGAATTCGTTCGCATGCCATTTGGCTTTCGTAATGCAGCACAGACATTCCAGCGTTTCATGGATCATGTCGTCAGAGGTCTCGATTTTGTTTTTGTCTACATAGACGATGTTTTAATTGCTAGTTCCTCGTCAGAAGAACACAAGCGTCATCTATCTCTTGTTTTTGAACGTTTTTCTGATTTTGGACTCAACATCAACCCTTCAAAATGTCTCTTTGGTGTAAATTCTCTTGAGTTTCTTGGACATCACATTGATGCTCACTCAATCACCCCCTTAGCATCTAAAGTGGCTGCCATAAAGGATTTTCCTATCCCCACTTCCATTAAACAGTTGCAACGTTTTCTCGGTATGATAAACTATTACCGTCGTTTTTTGCCTCATTGCTCGAACGTGCTTCATCCGCTGACTAACCTGTTACGTGGATCAAAGAAAGAATTATCTTTCGACTCGGAAGCACTTACTGCATTCGAATCAGCAAAAGAAGCTGTTGGCAATGCAACTGCCCTTATTCATTTGAATACTGATCCCACTACCCGTCTCATTTTAACTACAGACGCCTCTAATTTTGCAGCTGGAGCAGTTCTTCAGCAACTGATAGATAATGACTTGCAACCATTATCATTTTTTTCTCAAAAATTTTCACCGACACAATCGAACTACAGCGCATTCGGCCGAGAACTTCTTGCTATATACCTCGCCATCCGACATTTCCGACATCTGTTAGAGGGTCATACATTTACCGTGCTAACGGATCACAAACCTCTGGTATATGCAATCCGATCTCGCCACGACAGACATTCTCCTCGTGAAATCCGACAACTTGATTTCATCTCACAGTTTACGACAGACATTCGCCACATTTCCGGTACTTCAAATGTTGTCGCAGATTGTCTATCTCGCCCAGGAGTAGATGCCATTATTCCGGCCAATGTTAGCCTAGAAGCCATTGCTGTAGAGCAACGTCGTGAAGATTTTTCGTCTGAAGCTGATTCTTTCCAGTCTATCAAACTGACACCCATGCCTTTGCCCTTCTCAGAAGAAACTATTTTGTGTGACACTTCCAATCATGTCATACGTCCATTTATCCCCTTTTCTCTTCGCAGAGCCATTTTTGATCATTTGCACTCGATTTCTCACCCTGGAATTCGTGCAACTACTGCGTTGATTTCGTCTCGTTTTGTTTGGCCTGGCATGAATCAGGATATTCGCCAATGGGCAAGATCCTGCATTCAATGCCAACGTAATAAAGTTCATAGACATACAACTACTAGTCCCGGACATTTTCCCAACCCCGAAGCTCGTTTTTCGCATGTTCACCTAGACTTAGTTGGTCCTCTTCCCTCTTCAAACAACTTCACCTACATTTTGACTGCTGTTGACCGGTATACCCGATGGCCCATCGCCGTTCCTATTTCTGATATTTCTTCAGAGTCTGTTGCTCGTGCTTTCATTCAGCATTGGGTAGCAAACTTCGGTGCACCTGCTATCGTTACCACTGATCGTGGAGCTCAATTTCAATCTTCTCTATTTCGTGATCTCTCAGCATTCCTTGGTTGCCAACATATTCGCACTACGGCATATCACCCATCTGCTAACGGTTTAGTTGAACGATTCCATCGACAATTGAAAGCCTCTTTAGCCTGCCAAGTTGACCCGAGTAAGTGGGCCGAAAACCTTCCACTTGTCCTTCTTGGATTACGTACATGCATTAAAGAAGATTTAAAATGTTCTCCCGCACAATTGGTTTACGGTTCATCCTTATCATTGCCTGGTGATTTTGTCAGTCCTCTTAAACATTTTCCACCCGTTTCTGACCTCATTTCCCGGTTACGCAATTTTGTTTCTCGTTTACGATACCAACCTCCTCGTACTTCCACGCCTTCAATCTATAAACACCCCGACTTAGATACGTGCGACTTCGTCTTTGTGCGTCGTGATACCATAGGCAAATCATTGCAACCACGTTATCATGGTCCACATCAAGTCATCTCACGCCAAGACAAACATTTCGTGTTAGACATCAACGGTCGCCGTGATACCGTCTCAGTTGATCGATTGAAGCCTTCCTTTGTTGAACAATCTTCCCACGTTTTGCCCCAGCCAACAACCTCCGCATCACACTCCGACAGCTTTCAACTGAATTCAAAGCCCGTTCCCACGCCCGATGCTACATTACCAGTTGAGCCTGTTCCCACGGTTGCGAGTCGCAGTGGTAGGCGCGTCAGGTTCCCACGGCATCTGAACGACTATGAGTGTGAGTGATATTTCGAGCCTTTTGTACGCTCTGGGAGGGGAGTATTGTTGTATTTCACACATTTTGCTATTTGCAATTGTTAATTATTGTGACCTTGAAAATATATACGTTTTGAATCCAACCAGCGCGGTTCGTTCTCTCTCGCTGTGTCTGAGCCGATTGTGTGAGAACTTGTTTGCAACTGTCTGGACTGACTGCAGTGAATGTTTGGACTGTGAGAATCATTAACTCTCACGGATCCTCCAACATTTTAGCACCTTCTACACCTTGGATTCCATCATCTCTTGGATTTTTCCTGTGTGGATTATTTTGCTATCGTTGGACTTCTCTGGATCTTTATTTGGACATTTGCTCTCTTGGTCTATCAGTGAGTCCTTTCCATTTTTGCCATTTTTGTGTGTAGTGCTAGACTTATATTTCTGGTCCACTACAGCCCTCCTTTGGACTTTCTCCAGTCGATCCTTCTCCCCTTTGGTTAACGGATAGTTCACCGGAAGCCCAAATTCTAATATTGGTTTTACGTGAGAGCTATACAGAACTTGAAAGTCTAAATGCAACAAGATTGACAATCAACTTGAGATCGTAAAAATTAAAATGTAACTGTATAAACAAGATAAGGCATTAGATTAGGCATTATATAAGTATTCGGCAAACGAATAATGCAATAAAAATTCTTCTAACTTCGTTTTAAATTCATGCATGTTAGTGGAGTGAGCAACGGTTGAAGGTAAACTGTTCCGAATAAGACAGACACGGACAGAGTGAAAATACCTTCTACAGTTCAGGTGGCTATGAGGTGCCATTAGCACATATTCATGGGTCCGATTATTTCAGTTATCCTTTCACGTGAATAAATTCTGTAAGCGATGTTTAGGGTAATGGATTGTTTTGTAATGTAAGATAATGTCTCCTCTGATTCGTCCATAGGGAAAGTCGAACAGATTCAGTTGAGCTATCCTTATTTTATTAGGCTCGTTTCGGATGATAAGAACTAGTTTTGTTGAGCGGTGAAAGATTCGCTGCATAAGTTCAACATTTTCTTGAGCCACGGATACCATGACTGCATACCGTATTCCATGAATGTTCTCAAATATGTATTCATTATCTTGGACGAAAATGTCCCGAATACCCGTTCAAATAAATTAGGACACGTGTTGCTTTTTAAAGGCACTGTTAGTTTGAAATGATGTTTGAACTGGAGCATACTTAGACACCCGAAGTAAATTTTTCCTAAAATTAAGCGGATGAAAAAGGAAAGTTTCACGACAGCCACAATACAAACGAACGTCGAGTCGAGTAGTAGCATATAATTAACAAAACTACAAACTAGCTCACAAAAGTCGCTCCAAGTATCGTTAGAATCAGTAACTGGGAATCACTGATTATTCGGGTATTTTCTTTTTCTTCTGGATTGGAAACAGGAGGGGTGAAATCCTATTTGAGATTTTTAACAACAATAAACATAAGTGACTTATGCTAACAAAGTGAGCTCTGGAAGTAAAGGACAACCATCACATAATATAAGGATGCGATGTCCATTAAACGTAATGAAAGTTGTAATCAATCCTACGAAGATTTGTTGATTCGGACTAATAGAGCTACGTTAATTTAGCACGAAGTGGTAAGTGTGATCGAATTTTGCCAGCTTCTCACAGCTATTTTCCAAAATATTTTTATATGCATTTCATTCACGAGTATGACTAGGATCTAAGTTGGGCAGATATTTGTAAATTTGAAACAACGTATTTTTCGTAACATGAATTATGTTTACGAGTAAATCGTGATACACATGAACGTTAACTTCCTCAATTTCTTTTTTTATGGGTTGCATATTCAGAACAAGACCGTTTCTCTTTCTAAACGAATAAATTCACCGTTGCATGCGAATGGTCTTCTGCAATTATATCTTTTTGCATCTCGTCCGTTAAACTGGACTGGATTCTGAATGCCACATTAAAACTGGCATAACAACTTTAAGGTGTTTAGTGTTCATCCCACAAACGAAAAGTTTAGAAAACACCATCCTACTTACGTAATCGAAAACCTTCGTTCAATCAATAAGAACAACGAAAAATTCCACACGTTGTTCCAGACACTTTTTTTGAATTTGTTTCTAATAGTTAATATTATCCACACATATTCTAATATTCCGAACTCCACTGATATTTGCAGTTAACTATATCATTTATTTGCGGTTACCGCACATGTACAACCATTTTTATTTAATTCCAGAAGCATATAGCTTTATAGTTTCAAATAGCATAAGGATCTTGCTTTTTTAACTTTTTTAGTGTATATAGCTGATACTGTCACAAAATTAGATTAGTGAGTTGATCGTGATGATGCTATTCTAAACTGTTTGAAGTGTTCCACCGAAATTTCCTTTTCATCGGGACCCTAACCACAGTGCACAATATTTTTAATATCGCTCATCAAACATCGAATGTTGGGTAGATTGTTCCAAGTAAAACACATTCGCACTGCAAAAGCAACGAAATCCCGTTTTTGCATTTTACATTATTCGTATTTCCCATATTAATTTGTGGTTTTTGTAAAGCTATATGGTCTTAGATCAATAGAATTTAATGAAATTGAATTGAATATTCAGATTTTTAACAATAATTAATCGTTATGAATACACGGAGTGAAACATTACTGTATCTGAAAATGCTTTGCACGTCTTGCCATCTGCTGAGTTATTTCCACATATAGTGTCAAAACGGGAGTAATATTAAACAAGGAGCGCTTGTTTGCCACTGTTGGATAAGGCGGGTACGACCAACCTGTTCAAAGCAAGTGTCTAAAAACATGCTAAATGGGGTTAAACCCATAACCATGAAACAAAATATTCATTTGCATGCTTTTCCGTCATTCACACCCCACGACCGGTTTCGTGCTGTTTGCACTCATCAGGTAGGGACAGTAAGATCAGGATCCGCATGCGCTTGAAACAGTGGAAGAATGGTAAACAAGGAGCGCTTGTATGCCACTGTTGGCTAAGGCTGGTACGACCAACCTGTTCAAAGCATGTGTCCAAACACATGTTAAATGGGGTTAAACCCATAACCATGAAACAAAATATTCATTTGCATGCTTTTCCGTCATTCACACCCCACGACCGGTTCGTGATGTTTGCACTCATCAGGTAGGGACAGTAAGATCGAGCAGCTCCGCATCCTGAGGCTCAGTTCGGATTTCTTCTTCGATAAACTTGGCTTTCGCGAAACAGTTCCTGATTGTCGACTTGCTGACCTGCTCCCAAGCATACCGGGCGACGTGTAGAGCGTCGAGCAACGTGAACTTGAACTCCTTTCGCGATCGTCCATCGTCTCTAGCCGGCGGCATAGCAACAGCTTTTTATAGTGGCGCTTGAAGTTCTCTATGATTCCCTGATCCATTGGTTGTGAATTGGCTGTCGTATTGGGTGGGAAGAAGACCTGTTGGATATTGTTCAGCTGGAGCTCGGGAGGGTGGCCAGAGAAGTTATCGAGGCAGACCAGAACTCTGCGTCCCTGCTGGCCGAGTCGTCCGTCCCACGCACGCAACATCTCCTCGAAAAGCTCCGCCGTCATCCACGCCTTCGAGTTCGCCTTGTACGTGACCGGGATCTCCTTCTTCTTGAAGAAACGGGGTCTCTTGGAACTGCCGATCACCAAAAAATGAAAACTTCTCGCTGCCGCTCATGTTTGCCCCAACCAGAAGAGTAATCCTTTGCTTGCTTTTCTTTCCTCCAGTACACCGCTCTCCCTGAAAGCCATGGTCTTGTTCGGAAGCAGTTGCCAGAAGAGTCCAGTCTCGTCCAGGTTGAAGACATCATCTGCAGAGAACTGTCTGAGTAAGGGCCGGAGAACCTGCTGCTGCCAATCAATAAGGGATTGGGAATCCACCGCTCCAGCTTCGCCTTGCACTGTCTTGAACGTGACGCCATTGCGCTTCTTGAAGCAGTCTAACCAACCGTCGCTCGCCATGAAGTCTGGGATGTGCATCAGCTCGGCTAGTTTCATCGCCTTCTCCTTGATCAGATCGCCGCTGACAGGCAGATTCAGTCCTCTTGCTTGCTTCAGCCACATCAGCACTCCCTCCTCAAGCTTCGGGTCTTGAGGCTGCGTCAGCTTTATGCGCTTCGATGGAACTCCAGCTTTGATTGCAGCTTCAATTGCATCCTTCTTGCTGAGAATGCCCTTCACGGTGGTTCTCTTAACTTCGAAGCCCCATTTCTTGCCAATCTCCCTCGCCAACTTGGACTGATTCGGCTCCTTCTTCGCAGCATCGATGATCTCGAGCTTCTCCTTCAGCGTAAAGTCGGTTCGCTTGCGTTTCTGAGCTGACATTATGGACTGAATAGTTTGAAAAATAACGATGTCACTGTTGTGAGTGTGTGTTTGTGCGCGCGCTTTCGTGGGTCTATCTATCGATACTTAAAGCAAGAGTAGGAAAGAGGCTTGTTGTTGTGCGTGAGGTCATTGGCTTGTTGTAACTAGGTCAGGGAGAAACATCGCGTATTTGACCTTGAAACCGGCTGACTATATGCGTAAAATGCGCAAACATGCACTTTTAAATAGCCACAGAATAGTGGCATAGTAACGAGAGTAGGGAGTGGCATAGTAAATTTTTTTGTATTGAATTTTGTTGGGACCGAGCAAAAGTGGCATAGTAGCGATAGTGGCATAATACCGAGGTGGCATAGTAGTGTTCATAATTGAATGGTGCACTTCCTAGAATTGTTCTACTCACTTAAATTAAGTACTAATTATCACCGAATATTTTGTATGAAGTATAAACAGCTACATCGAAAGTTGATGAACATTGGTCGGTTGGCAATACCTAATCGCCGATAAGCACTCGCTTTAGCAGGATTCATTTATGAATTGATTGATTTCACCTAACGTAAAAGAGTTCAGTTGAACGGTGGGTTTGCGACGCGAGCAATACTTCCTTGACAAGATTGTTAGATTGATCAACAAAAGTTTCACACTATTTGATTAAATTTATCTTGCCGGCAGACGCATAACAGCATAGGCTTTTCAAAACATTTGTAATACCTAAAAAGTGAGTTTAAAAATAATAATCATAAAACAAACAGAGCCAAAAAATTCGTGCAAGACGAAGGAAAAATCTTCCGCTTCGCGAAGCGGAATAACTTGGTAAAATTTCGTCCTAATCTCACTGTAAAGTACTATCTCGCGGTAATTAAATCTGTTCATTTTAATAAATATGTACGGATAATGCTAAGTTATAATGAAATGTTATCAATCTCATCTTGTCTCGTGGGATTTCAGTGAACAATGGAACTATCATTCGCTAATAAATTCTCTTGGTAATATTCCGATCAGACATCACTATACTCCGTTGTCGGAAATCTATCCTTTGTGATAATATAATTTATCTAATAGATACATCATTCATTATCTTTTGGCTTGTGTAAGTAATATAAGTGGAGAAATATCCATTTTGTATATTTTAGCAAGTTATACATTTATTATTTCTACTAAGAAATAAAATGTTAGAAATAGACCACTAAGTATTGCTCGAATCGATATCTTGCTTCATAAATCAGATAACATTAGGCACTTTGTATAAAACAATTCAAACAAATTACTTTTCCGTGTTTATTTAATAAATGCAAAATAGAGAGATGAAATTTTATGTACAAGCATATGGCTTTAATTGATGGTCAGTATTTGCTGCGGATGTTATGAACAATGGCAAAAAATCTCGGATATATTGTTAATACATCGGAAATCAGTAAAAAGAATGTGAGTGCTGCTAGTGCTTAAATAATAAAAATATTATGAGCGGTTTCTTGCGAAGGTTAAGATCAGTTGCCAGTTGAGCAAGGTGTATTCATTCCACAGGTTCATCGGCTAGAAGCATCGCTTTCAATTGACTATCTTCCATGCACCCTTTCATGAATTCTTCTCTTGTGAGCACTCCATCCCCATTCTCGTCCATTTTCTCAAAGATTTCCTCGGCTCTTGCCTCTGCACTTAGGTCAGTCGCGTTGGTATCCGTTCCGAGCATAGAATAAATCGCCTAATTTACAAACATGAATAGATTGATGAGTAATCTAACTTTATCGCCCAAAACGTATGATTGGTTAGATTGTGATATTATTGCAAATTCCAATTTTTATGGAATATACGCTTTGAAATGCTCAATTTTCGAAAGCATTATAGTAAATTGCATGTCCGAAATACTTTTGCATTAGATGTATTTGCCTTGGATTATATTCATGTAAAACCTTAATCTTATGGAAATAAATTTCAAAATAACCTCGTAAACAGCTTTTGCTGATTCATCTACATGTTGATGTTGTTTCTGTCACACAACGTCACAATCAATGTAAGATTACTGCGCTGTGTTTTCAGATGAAATATACTTTCCCTGTTCCGCTTACACACTGATCCTGTCTGTTAGTTAGTAAGAGATTGTTTAATAATAGGACATTTAAAAATGGAAATAATTTTCCAATCATCAAGTGAAATAAATGTTGTATCTAAAAAAGCTCATTTGCATGCATTTCCATGAAACACACCTCATGGATATTTGGATCAGGATACGCATGGTAAAAAAAATGCGCTTGTATGTCACTATTGGATTGTTTTGATATGATTATTATTTTGTATTCTTGATCACGCTGTTGTGACTAACATTGCCTGTGATTTTATGGGGTTTGCCTAACATGAATAGGTATATGTGATACTAATTTACATACTGAGCAGATTGCTTAAGTGTCGCAATTACTCTACTAACTAATGTTTGGGAAACATTTTACACCTCGAAGTTGTAAGGAAGTGGATCAAGCATATGCTTTCAATAAGTCTTGTACTGATGCTGCATTATTAAAAAAATTGAGTGCAATCGGTTAAAGTAGTTTTCGGCCAACATTCTAACGCAGAAACTTCGTCAGACAAGGGGTGATAGTTAGGACAGGAAACAGGACGAAATGGCATTCCACTCACCACCCCATGCGCCAAACAAATTATACGAAGCCTAGCGGGTATGCAGTCATGTAGACCAGACCACGATCTTTGATCGATCCGCCTAACAATATGTGAATTCACGTAATCTGATACAAGTGAACACGGTCAAGGTCGGTTGACACTATGGTTCACAGTTCGCGAAATGTGAAAACGCGGCTGGACACGAATCTGGATCGTCTGAATGAGACAGACGTCATAATCACTGTGCCGTTCCGTTCCCAATAATCGGAAATATGGTATAGCAAAGAGCTTGCTTCGGAGGCACTGTGAAAAGCTTCATCTCGAAACTGGATGAGAGCCGATACTACTTTCAACTGCTAAACGTGCATCATGATGTCAGCGTGCCACCGATTGTCAAAGTACTGACTATCGCCGTCGGCGCTGCGGGAGAGATTGGTCCCATCGAATTGGGCAGCTCAGTCATCCGAACCGTTACTCAACATGAAACCAACATTTAATTGAGGTGAATATATAGGGTTGACATTGACCGAATGAGGCCAAAAACATTATCATAGCAATGATCACAATTCAACATAATTCTTGTCATTCTCCAAGAAATTATTATTAGCTATCGATTTTTACTCATTTTTGACTTTTATCCAATCACTTCGGTGCTCAGAGTTATCCTCAAATCAGTGCAGTATGGTAATGCTTACTGCCATTAAGTAACATGATTTTTTGTATCAAAATAAATTGAAGCAATGGATAATATTGAAACAAAATACATGAATTTATTCAGTGCGTCAATACAATGATGTAGATTGGGTCCAACGTTTCTCAAAAACATTTTTCACATAATAAAGGAGAATTAAGTTGGGTCACAATGTTTTGCATATTTTCAACAGATGTGTTAGTTTCTAGTGGTCAAAATGGTTACTATATGAAATCAAAGTATGTATACAAAATATTGAAACGAAGCAACAAACCTATAATTAACAATGTGGACGTTCGCTTCACACAGTGAGTATCAAAATAAAAAAGTTTTCGATGGTTGGTTAAATTATTCTAAAGTATAAATTTAAAATAATATAATAATATAAACATTAAGATATTCTAATTAAAATATATTGATGTAAATAAAATAAATACAATGAAATAAATTTGCTACGAATTGTTCATCATTTAGCAGTAAAATTTGACCCGGGCATTACTTAATAATCGTACTGCCGATCTTTCAATATACAACGTGCCTAGTTCCTACATTTTACACGAGAATAGTAATCTGACGACAGGACACATTTTATGGTTCATTTCATAAAATTATTGCTGTTTTTATGGCTCAGTAATAAAACTGAAATTCCATAAACAAATTATAAATAATTCATTTCGCAAGATCAAATTTAATGAAGTACAAAATTATGTTTTCCGCAATTTTTACAGCAAATGATTTTCGTGAAATGCAAAAATAATTATAAATAATCAAAATAGTGAAATTCCTTGCAGAAAATCCGTCAAAGCTTATAAAGATGTAAACTTTCATCTCACGGTTGTGCGACCATCTGTCAGATCGCGACGCCCGAGTTAAAGTTAACAGAGTGTTATTCCATACGTTCAAAACCCCTAGTGGAGTCCCACAAGGATGTGTTAGGCCCGCTCCTCTTTCTGTTGTACATAAACGATTTACCCCCCCTCATATCGTCCAAAATGGTCCTGTTGGCGGATGATATAAAAATTTGGACGCCGATTAGTTCTGCAGAGGATTGTGAGAAACTACAAATGGATTTGGACACCGTGTCGAATTGGGCGGCCATGAATGGCGTCATTTAACATACAGAAATGTAAGATGCTCCATCTTGGTATGAAATTTCCTTGGACATATCGATTGGGAACTGAAAACCTAGCATGGAGCTCGTTAGAAAAAGATCTTGAAGTGTGGATTAGCGGTTACCTGAAGAGCACAGTGCACTGCCAGAATATATATCGACGGGTCAACAGATTGTTAGGTATCCTTCGAAGAATATTTGGAAGATTCTCTCTGGTAACGTTACCAAGGATAATGAATGTCTACCTTCGCCCTAGGTCAGGGATCCTTGGCTGCGAAAAGTTATTGCTCTCATCGATAAAATCTATCATAGAGCAACAAAGTTAGTTATGGGTCTTCGCAATGTTCCGTATACCGAAAGATTGCGACGTCTGTGTCTATGTGACTTTACCCAAAGGAGGATACGACGCGATATTATTCTGACATATAGAATTGTGTCTACCGAAGGAAATCCACTAAAACACTTGCTTGATGTATGTGATGGAAATGTAACATGCCGACATATCTTATCCGATTACTTTCCAAGATCCCGTATTGATTGTCGGCGCAATTTTTTCGCCGTACGAGCTATATTTCTTTGAAATTCCCTACCCTAACATGTGGTGGACTCTCCTTGCCTGGCGATTTTTGAAGCGAAATTGGACTTGCACTTGCAAACGAACATTATTCGTGAGACTTATATTTGATATTCTCTATTGCTTTTATACTATTGTAATTTTCATGTTTTTATTCATACCGTAATCCTGTGGTGTTGTAAAGTAATAACTTTTTTAACCATAAATTCTTGAATCCTTGAAACCGTAATAATGTATAGGTACGTGATATTGATTTTCACGGTAAATATTAAGACAACCAATTGAATAAATTGAAAGCAACAAAATATTTTTAGAACTTGCTGGAACATTTAATGAAGGCGATGGAATACCCTGTTGGTATATCTCATCAAGCTTAGCAATACAAGCAAAGAAAACAGGAATAAATCTGACCAACATCAGTCAATGAACGAAAATGAATGTCACTACAAAGCCAATAATCAGACAGCAGCTTAAAGACCAGCTACCACGTCAAGCAACTTCAATGTGTGTTGATCAATTCATCTGTTCCTGTGGAGCAGGATACATTGGCCGAACAGGCGGAATCTGCTAAAGCGAATATCTGAACATCAGCCTATTTGGTCAAGCAAAGGCTGTTCTGAGACGGGGACTAGTTCGATTGGAGCTCATCCGATTGACACGGGGCACCGAAAAAATCATGAAAACATACACATCAACCCAAAAAATTAAATAACAACACATCACATTGATTTTTGTTCAGTGACTGATTTTGATCAGATTTTTTTCATTTTCTTACGCTTGTATTCTAAAGCATGGTGAGAAACTTCACAAAGTAATTCTTTCACTTTCATTAAATTTATCGTTGAAAATCTGGAAATTTTTAGTCAATTTTTTAGAATTGCTCAAATCACTTCATCGCCTTTTGATGAAATTAAGCATTAGTTTCAGCAGCATCTTAATGGTTTAAATATGTATAATAATCCACACGTTACCCTCACTCATAACAATCGGTTTGGTGTTGCTTCAGGTCAATTTATGGAGACAGTGGTGTCTGGTTCGGCGAACACTGGAATAGTTTGAAACTAGGTAAACAAACTAGTGTTAAATATGATTTGTACTACCAACAACATTGTAGAATTACAGAACAACAAAGTGAATAGCAGTAAAGCTTATTATGAAAATTATTATGAAAATAAACTTTCTAAAAGTGAAAACAGACTGAGGTCCTAGTAGAAGAAGAAAAAGGCCTAATTCGTTAAAAATGAAATACCGACATGAAAAGGAACCGGTTGATAGAAAATGACCTTTAAACTATGGTTTAACTAAACACCGGTTCATATAGATCGTCTTCCACTGTGAGCATGCAATCCACTTATGGTTTTGTGATAAGCATTTGACCCACAGGCATTCTCTAGTGGTTTGCCATCTGATTGATTGACGTTGATTCAATTATCCTCGAAATGATTTTCCTTGTCTATAACCTATGGCGTGAAGCGTGTACTTGGTCCACGTAACCTTGTTGCCTTCAAATTTAGAGATCAGAATTTACCTCAACAAAATTGAACGAACATAAAAATAGAAATGCATGACAAAATATTGATTGTTTGTTATTACTTTAGCTTCGTTTGTTTATCACCGGGATTGTTTGCTTCATATGTATCAATGATATTGAATTCAAACTTTAGTTACCATTTTATCTTGGAAATAACATTCATAAATTTACATTCAATCAATTTATGCACATCTGCTTGTATCGTGAAAAATTACCGAATAAAACCCCAAACACAGAAAAAAAGACGAGAGGAATTTAAACATAGAAAGTTTTAAGCATAATCATTTCTGGTATCATACTTAATACAACCTGGAACATTTACTCGTTCAAGAAATTTAATGCGATTATATTTGGTCACAGAAATCTTATGGCGTGTGTTTCGATTTCAATCAAAATTGGTAACTGCGAAATAAACAACTGATGCGGTTCTGAGCACGAATCCGCGAGGCCAACATTATTCAGATGTCGGAATCAAAAGTTCAGGTGTTCTATCGATAACTTTCCAATCAACTTAGCCTTCAATGTGCGCAGTGATAAAGATTCACGCAATTAGCTGCACAATACTTTAGGCTATAAGTTTAAAACTCATACGCCCATATGCCGATTGACGAGTACAACCTGTGATGGTATCCAAACAAACATGTTTGTTAAGAAATTTAGCATCAGATATGCTTGATGACATACTTTAATAAGATATAATAACTCACAAACAGCCGTAAACCAAAAGTTGTAAAAATAATCAATGTTAAACATTGATCTCAGTTGTAATGTCAAATATAATTTCTCATTTACACCGAAAATTTTGCTGCATTGGGAGAACTAAACAAGACCACCTTGATCAAGCGCAGTGCAGCACCGGGGACTGTTTGTAATGTTTGGCCAATACTCCAATAAACTCCAGACAAACTCGCACGGCAAAATACTGTTGTTTACATTTGAGTTGCGATTGAAGGACAGTTGGAGTCAATGTGTGAGCTCTTGACTTATGCGAAGCCCATAGGTTAAATCGGCATTGTTTATGGTGATTTGATATATTCAAAATAATGTAAAGCAAAATTATATCCACTCGGAGACGACAACTTCGATAATCGAATACATTCAGGGTTTTGATGCGCTCATTGACAAGATTTGTAGCTTGATTGTATATTCATTGCAAAGCTGCAACATCAAGCTTAAGCCATGGTGACCATTCTTGAATGGCATATTTCATCATGGGTCTGATGTACGTAGTAATTATGCGTCGAATTGTCTGTTTCGAGGACCTACCAAAATTTCTCATAAAGGGTGACAATTTCTGTGATGCTTTGCGATAGACGGAGTTGCGGTGGCGCAACATCCCTAGAGTGTTGCTTATCAACACACCTGATTTCTTTTGTTCCATTTCACACGGAAGGCAACAAGAAAATATTGGAACTCCGCATATTTTCCAAGGTTTAACATATGGCCATTTTCAAAAATTGAAAATGGACGATTTTTATAGACCATGCGTGGAGGTTGTCCAGATCTTTCTGGAGCACTTCGCAGTTTTCAGGCTTATTTATCCTCGACTTCACTTTTATATTGTTTACAAACAGTAGGGTCTTGAAGTTGATCAGAGCCATTCCAACCGACTTCGTCAATGCACCGTCCACAGAGACTTGAACAAGCCGATCAGTCAGGTAATTTTTTAACCAGAATAATAGTCTGCCAGCGATATAACAAGGTTTTAGCTTCTGTATGAAAATAGTGTGGTTTACGCTGTCCAATGCTTTCGATATATCGAGGTAACATACAATAATGTCAGGAGTAACCATTTGTAAAAACTTGTTGTGCTTTCAAGAATAGCCTGTTTTCTTCAAAATAGTTCCTCAGTTTTCTTTCGAGTACTTGGAGACGGTGAAGAAAATGGTAACAGGCTTCTAATTTGTAGGCTTTGAATGCCTTGAAAAATTGGGTCGATTATACAGGACTTCGAGTCCGTCGGTATGACACATTGAGGCAGCAATTCGCGGAATAACTCAGACAGAGGTCCGCATAAATTTTTCGCATAATGCTTGAGTTTATTTGGAGTAATTTTGTTTGAACAGGGGATTTACATGGTTTCAAATATGATAGAGTTTCCAGCACCTCTTCTTCAATAATAGTTAATGTGTCCAATGAGAATGGGGCCAAACTCTTGGATCTAGTTGTATATCCACGATTTCCTTCGGAGAATATACTGTAGCATAATCATTCTCGATTACATCTGCGGTACCAGCTGAGTTGTGGTCATTTCAATGTGGGTCCATAAGGCCGCAACTCCTGGTTTCACTGAACACTGCTCGTTCACAATCGGGTAAAGGATATTCGGATTTCGCACCATTTCAGACAGTATATCAGCAATATCAAAGATTAATCCTCATTCAGTTAAAACAATGAAATATTAATCCACACTAACTAGTAAGACCACCGATTAAAACATCTGATGGTTTAAATTTATTAGACAATACAGACTATGATAGTTGATGCCGCTAATGCTTATTGAACACCCCGCTGAATGAGACCCATTTGATGGTTAGTGGATACGCACTCATTTTTGAGTTAATAGCCAGGAAGTTACCATCAACGCAACTCGGATAAGCTTTCTAATTGTCCATTTCTAGAATAAACAACATGAAACTCGATGGCAGAACTAAACCTGTAGTAATATGTAAGGTTTTAACTTTTGTTAGTAATGTTTTTAAAAACGATATATCACAAAATTTGAAGTAGACGCGATTTCGGATTTCAAATAGATTGTAATGGAAATGCGTGCAAATGAGCAATTGTTCATGATCCTGTGTTTGAAACCTATCTACATGCGTTTGGGCACATGTGATTAAACAGGTTGGTCGTAACAACCTTATCCAACAGTGACATACAAGCGCAACTTGTTTTCCATTCTTTCACTGTACACGGTACACGGATCCTGATTATACTGTCCCTTCCTGATGATTGCAAACAGCACGAAACCGGTCTTTGGTTGTGTGTGATGTAAAAGCAGTCAGATGGGCAAATAGTTTCTATTTATACATTTATTTATTTATACATTTATTAATACATTTTATTAAATTATTTGTGTATTTTCGCAACTTCATGAATTGTCTTCAATGCAAAGTAGGACAATAAAGGAATGCTTGTTATCCAACTGCTCTATCGCCTAATTGGTTAAAAGCTGCATCGGGCAAACTAGTCGTGTTTATTTTCAGTGCTCTCAAATTGTCATTTGTTCAGCATGCTTTCAGACACGGTCAAAGTGAAAAGTTACAAATTTAAATTTGAGTCAATTTCCGGAAATTCATGCCTGACAGCTTAGGCAAATGAGCACAAAATTAATGTTTATATTTCAGCTAAGTTTCGAAGAAAATTCATTGAGAAAAGTTTTATGATTTACGTAAAAAAAGACTGCAATACTAATGATGAAAAATTACGCAACAATAAAAATGCTCGACTGCATGAATTTCCATCACATAACGGTTTCGTATTGTTTGCACCTGATGACGTCGAACAACGAGAAACCTAGTGGGGAATGTAACTGCTCACGATGTGAGCAACACATTACTTTGATCATCCATCAGCGCCTCGAGATCTTGATCAGAAATCCTTTTGTGATTCTGTGTACAAATTAACGTGGTTTGTTGTATGAACCTTAACAAACAGTGGAATTCCATTATAACTTTGATTATCTGTTTGGCTATCTCTTTGGTTATCTGTTATAAGGCTCACTGAACCTAATCTTACTACCTCTGCTCGATAATAGCATACAGCCAGAAAATGGTTTTGTTGTATAAGTGCTGGAATGTGAGTAACACGTTACGTTGGTCATCCATCAGTGCCTCGATCGTTTGACCAGGAATCACTATGCGATTATGTATTCAAACATCGTGGTTCGTTGTACAAACCCTATAAAACAACGGCTTCAATTTCTAACTTTGTTCCTCGATTAATTAGAAGACACGCATAAATGAAACTAGCTTGAATTAATGAAATAAACACATATGATCATCATATGATATTCGTCAGTTCCAAATCTACATGACAGCATCTCGGAACATTAAATCCATAAGTAATGAGTTTATACTACGAGAACTATCTATCGAAAACGAATTAAATATTGCAAGATAAATTTTCAGAACAATAAGATATAAAATGAACAAATTAAAAACTATGTTGAACATACCAAAAGCTGATTTTAAAGAGTGATGTTGAAATACGACTGATGACACTTGTCGAAATTTTTTCGAATGTTGTCACGAAACAGTTTATTTTCATCCGATCGGAGTATTGGATCAGCTTAAGCTGCTAATGTGTTTGCCAAATTTTTCCTTTGAAAAATGCATATCAACTGGAATCGACCGTGATGCAAGTGTGTCGTTTATATATGCTTTCACTGTCATGAACAATATTGAAGCAATGGAAGTTTCGTATGATTGACCTAAATTGGTTTTTTATTCTAAGAGAATTATATGATCTGAGTCTCTGTCACGTGTGTTTAGAAACAACGGATGCGAAATTTTTCCGTCGATTGCAAACAAAGCGAAACGGGACATTCAATAACATTTAATAACATTCAGAATATTTCAAACAGTCAAATTTCGGATATGTATGATTTTCAGTCCGGATTCATAAAACGCACCAATGTTTTGGAATGCATAATCACAAATTACTGCCCGGTTGGCGCTGAAGCCTCAAGATTTATATTCGAAGAAGAAGTTAGCTTCACAATAACCATAGAATGTTTATATATATATATATATATATATATATATAGTGCTTAATCAAATAAATGAACTTCGCAGCCATTTTTTACATCTTTCCCACAACACACATCTGGTGATCACCAATCTAACCTTTACCAACAGCGTAGCAGGCTGAACTGCCGCAAATATTTATTTTCCATTTGCAGTTTGCAATTGTGGAACAGTTTACCTACTATCATGATACAATCTGGAACCATTGACGCTTTAAATAATCACTGGTTTTCATGTTTGATAATAATTTTCAACAATATTTTCTAATATTTTTACCACCCGACCCGATGTATATTTTTGTGGTTCTGGTAAAGCATAGCCTTTTTACTTCCATAACATCTATGAATAAATCCATGAATTAATTTATATTTTCAAGAATCAAGAATCAAGAATCAAGATTCTATGATGATAAAAAGCTAATGCTTTACAAGTACCATTGGATGACAACTATTGCAAAAAGAAAAATTTAATCAAAATCACATTGTTAATATTTTTCTGGGTTCAAGTTGCTTCAATACACCGGGCCAAATTCAGGGTTTTATTTGACGTATGCATCCAATTTCGATTTGAAAAAATCAATTGTCGTTGCATTCACAACTTGTTGCGGTAGCGCATTCCATAGAAAGCAGATACGCACAGAGAAGAAATAGCGACGACAATCAAGTCTTGAGTGCGGTATTTCGAGGCAACACGAGTGACTGCGTGTATTTCGAGGGGAGTTTACTTTTATTAGTTCGCTAAGCGGATGGTTTTCGATCCGCAGTATCTTGTAAGCCAGAATCAGGTCGATCCTCATTCGTCTTCGTGTAAAATCACGCAAACCAAGGATGGCCATTCGCTCTTGATACGGGACCCGCTGCATCCCTTCAACTAACTTTGTAGCTTTGTGGTATATTCGATCCAGGATCTCGATGTCTTTACGCAACCACGGTGCCCAGGCTGGGATCAAATAATCCATCGTTGGATGGATGTAAGTATTTAAAATACGAGGAATTGTTTTTCGTGTTCACTAATCCGTGCGGCTATTAGCAAATAATCTTATGACCCTCTTCTGTAATTTATTTGAAATTAGTCGCAATTTAAGCAGGGATCAATAGATAAGTGTATTTTCGAAAAATTCATTTTCCCAATGAAAGTTTTGGGAATAATTTATATGAATCAGGTAAGGCCAAGAGAGATTTTGTCAGAATAAGTGATCGACCTTTAGATTACTTTGCGTATTGCTGTGAAATTTTATTTTAAATCATGTTTACATAGTAGTACCTAAAACATCAATTGGAAGCGAATATCAAATTTGAACCCTACCTATTTGAATAGAAATACCAGCATCATTTTAGGTCGGAGGATGGGATATCATTATTAAAAATTTAGCATTGTTTGTGGGGGGTTAACGCTTAAATAGATTTTTTTCAAATAGGTAAAAGATAAAAACAAAATATTCATTTGCATGCTTTTCCGTCACACACACCCCGCGACCGGTTTCGTGCTGTTTTCACTCATCAGGTACGGACAGTAAGATCAGGATCCGCATACAAGCGCTACTTGTTTAGGTAAAAGATAATTTTTGCAATGATTAAGTTAAGGTAATTCAAGGTAATTCAAGGTTTTTAATGGTCTAAGAAGCAACAAGCTTAACAACAACCATAGGATGGTAAAAATTTAAATTTAATTGTATAAACAATATAAGAAAATAGATTAAACAGTATATAACTGTTCTGGATACGAATAATGCAATAAAAATTCGGCTAATTTCGTTTTAAAGTCATGCAAGCTAATGGCGTGAGCAACGGTTGAAGGTAAACTGTTCCAAGTAAAACAGACACGGAGGGAGTAAAAATACCTTCTACAGTTCAGGCGGGAATGGGGTACGACCAGCGCATATTCATGGGTCCGATAATTTCTCGTATCCCTTCGCGTGAATAAATCCTGTAAGGGATGGTTCGGGGTACGGAATGTTTTGTAAAGTAAGATAAGGTCTCCTCTGATTCGTCGATAGGAAAAATCGAAAAGATTCAGTTCAGCTATCCTTTCTTTATATGGTTTGTTTCGGATGCTGAGAAGTAGTTTTGTTGAGCGGTGATAGATTTGCTGCATAAGTTCCATATCCCTCTTGAGCCACGGAGACCATGAC
Source organism: Atriophallophorus winterbourni (assembly GCA_013407085.1). Lineage (NCBI taxonomy): Eukaryota > Metazoa > Platyhelminthes > Trematoda > Plagiorchiida > Microphallidae > Atriophallophorus > Atriophallophorus winterbourni. Next base: position 16,871 of record JACCGJ010018573.1, on the reverse strand, counting down.
TTCACAGCGTATTCCATGACTGGTCTCAAGTATGTATTAATGATCCTTGGGAATATCTTGGGCGAAAATTTCCCAAATACCTGTTTGAGTAGATTTAGAACACGTGTTGCTTTTTTAAAGGCACTGTTATTTTGAAGTGATGTTTTTAAACTGAAGCATATCCAGACACCCGAATCTTTTTCTTCACTGCAATTTTCAAGGACATGCGAACCTATGTGATATGTAAACTCTACTCGATTCCCCACATTCATGATCTGCATCTGTTGAAGTTAAACGGCAGTTTGTTCTTTAACGACCAGCTGTGAAGCGTATCAAGATCCTTTTGTAATAGCAAACAGTCTTCTGGACTACAAATGCAGCGGCAAATCTTTTTGTCGTCCGCAAATAACGAAAAGTTACATTGAACAATTTCCGGTACTTCATTGACATAAACCAGAAAGAGGATCGGGCCAAGGACTGAACCTTGGGGAACTCCGCTATTTGCTGTGATTGGTTTGGATAATGCACCATCAACACTTACCTGGTTAGTGTGATTTGTTAGGTAGTCATTTAGCTAATTCAACAACTTTCCAGTGATACTAAGCATTTCAAGCTTCTGCAGTTGTAAGGAATGGTCAACACGATCGAATGCTTTTGATATATCTAAGTAGCAGGCGTGTGTTGCTTGTCCTTTATCTGCCAATTTTGTCCAATCATCTAGCGTTACCAGTAAATTAGACAAACAGGAATAATTTCGTCTGAATCTATGCTGGTTCTTCGAAAGCAACCTATTATTTTTTAAATGTTTCATTAGATCGTCAACGAATGAGTCGCTTAATTAATTTTGAAATCACTGGTAACAGAGTAACGGATCGCTAATTGGAAACATTTGAGCGATTTCCACCTTTGTAAATTGGAGAAATATTTCCGCGTTTCCAATCTGTAGGAATCACTCCGATTGCCAGTGTTTGCTCGAACAAATAAGTGAGTGATTTGTATAGCAAACTCGCAAATTGCTTCAATATTTTCGGGGTTATTCCGTCGGCCCCAGGAGACTTTCCCGTTTTTGAGATTAATTAAAAACTGGAGAATGCGTTTCTCGGCGACACTTATTTCACATAGGGCAACCGTGCTTGAAAGTGTTGGATTTGGGCTGTTTATTGCATGTTCTATCGGGCTGAATACCGATGAATAAAACGTGGCTAAAGCATCAGCATTTTCTGCTGCAGTTGTTGTTGGTCCAGCTGATGTGTTCACGGACGCTACTCCAGGTTTCACCTTAGCTTGATCGTTACCATACGATACAGTATTTTTGGGTTTCGCTGCATCATGCTTGATATCACATCTTGGGAGCACAACTTGTCTTGGATGACAAATTTGTTTACTTTGTTCCGCAGTAAACGGAATGTTTCCCAGGCCTCGGATGATGGGTTTTGCCGATGGTGTCGCCAAGCAATGTTTCGTACGGTTAACCACTTACGAGTTCGGCTTCTTAATTTAAATTCAAAGTTTTTTCTTGAGTTCCTGAGGACAAATTCGGAGCTCACTTCGATTGAACTTTTGAGATTAGATATTAGCCATATCCAAAACTCATGTACGTTGCTGGTTTCCGGTTAGCAGTTAAACGTGTTTTTCAGAGCATCACTCAACGCCATAGTGTTGATCCGCCTAACTCTTTTACGGGCATCATTTGTTCTTACTGCTTCAAACAGATAGTCAAACTGGATGACGACGTGATGACTTAGTCCAAGTGGACTTTCGTAAGCAACGTTATCAATGTCATGTTCATTGCTTGTCAGAACGAGATCTAAGAGTGAGGGTAAATCGTTTCTGCGGTGTCGGGTATTACATGTAATGTGGTTATAAAGAGGAATATCGTCAAACAACTCACTGAATGCGCGCTCGAGGGAGTGTTCTGGGTAAATGATACTGCTCTGCAGATTCGGCTAAATTGAAGTCACCCATAATCAAAAATCCACAAGTGTATCTGGAAGTAACCATGCGAATTTTATCCAGTAGGGCCAGATTGTAAGTTTCCTGTGCAGACGGTGGGCGATATACTAAGCCCAAAACACAGTCTTCGCCGTTAGCTAGTCGGATTGAGCATGAGAGTGTAGCCAGTAACACGATGTCTGGATCCGTAATCTCACGGCACAGAAGGTTTTGGCTATAATACAAAGCTACTCCTCCTCCTCTGGTTTCACGGTCATGACGAATAAGTGACATTCCTGCTAATTCTAGTTCATTATTTGTTTGCTGATTCTCTAGCCACGTTTCCGTTACAGCGATGATGTCTGGTGAACATCTCAGAAAAACTGCACGCAGTTCACCGATTTTGTTTCCGATACATTGTGCGTTGGTGTAGATGCATTTCATAGTTGTTTTTTCTCAACAAGGATGGGGTGTGGGGAAGAAGGCTAGCCGAGTGCAGAATATATGTTAGGCGGACTCCTCCAGAGTCGGCAACTGAAGGTTTTTTGCTTGCAGGGATGCTTGATCGTTTTGAGGTTGTACTGTTGGAATACAGTGATCTATCGTATCGGCTGAATTTGTTTCTGACACGTCAACAACTGATTGACTTGGCAGTGTTTCTATTGAACTTAGTGGTGCGTCGATCTTTCCAATATGGTGTTTCGATGCACCTAGTCTAATTTCTCGTGGGGTTATTCTGCGGCCATTTTCCCAACGAGTTTTCACCGTGTTCAACATATCATTACGCAGGAACGTTATTTTAAGGGGCTTAGGACCGATGCCCTTATAATTCGTAGATTTGGGGATGCGGAACGTGTCCGTCACAGCTACATCATGCAAACCAAGTATATCACTGAGGAATCTCCATTGTAACTGATCGTGTTTGCGCTGCACCGCTTTATCAGTTGCTTCATCAGCTTCTGGAACTCCCAAAAGATTATACTTCGATCATCCCTCTGTTTCGTTTGGTTTTGTTGCTGGTCCTTTCGGGCCCTTTCCCACCAGGGCACATCAGCAAAGATCCTTGCAGTGGTCTCTGAACGCTTCTTACGCAGGAGAAAAGTGGATAGTAAGAAGTTTTCAAGACTTAGTCGTATCAATGATAGTGGTTTAACTGGCTCCAAGTCCATGTTGTTGCACAACCTTTTCCATTCTTCTTTATCATGCTTTAGACTGTCCCCTAGTAAGATGGCATTCGTTTGCTTTACGTTGGTGCAAATCACGCTTAGTCCATGAACTGAATGTACACTGTGTGTTTGACGCTTTCGCCGGTTGCTGGACGTTACAACTGCCTTAGTTCGAATACCTATTATGTCCACTTTGGGATTATTTTGCACCATGACTTTTGGTTTTGAACCTGAGGGTTTTCGCTGAACCTTCGGGTGAGCAGGTGGCTTTGGCTTTGTATCATTTTGCGGACCAGGGATGTTTTGGGCCGACAGGACTTTAACAGTCGCATTTGTAAAGGTAGCCTTTTGATGAAAAGAACGCTCCTCAAGACACTCCGGCACATTTACAACAGCTGAACCTTCGTGTTGAAAGATCTCCGAAGATTTAGCGTTTATCTGACTGGTATTACCGTCAGTGGTTTCCGATTTATCGAAAAATATACTGGCAAACTGAGAATTTTGAGTCTCTACCGGTGTCTTCAACATTTGTATGATAAGCTCTAAGCTCAGCATCCGATCATCTAGGTCGCTTTGCGCAACACTTGTTCGAGTTTAATCTGCGTTTGGTTTAGCTCGACAACTTTTGCACACGTAGCATACACCAGGCATGTTTTTATCATTCAGGATCCATAACGCATCCGGGGTCAACGATTTGTCACATTTTGCGTGACGAGTGGGAACAGTTTTGACAGATTTGACCTTACCACTGACGACTTTCATGCAGACGACGCACGTTTCGCGAACATCAGATTGTTTCATGTTAACGGGGTCAACCAAAAGTACAAATCAGAGCACAAAAATCGATACGGCTGCGGTTGGTTTGTGTGGTATTTTGCGGAGTTGACGGATATTTCATCACCCGATTTAGCCGCTAATTTGCCAGATTCCATTTGAGATTTTTGGCATGAATTTGATTTCACGTTGTGTATTTCTCCAAGTAGTTCCCGGCAGTGGTAAACACCGATGGGTTAATCAAACAGCAGAAACACAAAAGCGATTCAAATAAACGAACTGTAGAAAAATCCACGGTTGACACACAAAGAAACACACGTCGCAGATGGATGATTCTTGTACGAATAGATCCGACGTACCAAGCTTTCAGATAGATATCCAAAAATCAAACCGATCGGATGAAAACCAAGAAAGTTATATCCAAAAATATCGGAGGTCAAAATTAATCCAACTGCACGTCAAGTATTAGCAATATTAACAATATCGCGCTGAATAGTCTATGTAATCAAGATTTGAGCAACACAATACATTGATCATTTATGTGTGTCTCAGGCGCTTGATTGCGATTCTCTTGGTGGATCTGCATTTAAACCCCATGGTACGTTGCGTGGCTTCATTAAAACAGTGATATCAAAATCTCGTTGTACCACCTAGTTACATTATTATGGACTCACTGTCTTCACATAATCAAGAAACACACCCCAAACCGGTTTCAGAATGTGTAAAATGCGAGCCTCAACGTACACTGATCTTGCTGGTTAGTTTACATTACATCACCCGTTTTGTCTGAGAATCATGAATTTTAGATATCGAGCAGATGGATGTAGCTAAATATTTAATGGCATTCTATATTTATCCGAACATAGTGGGTGATGTGAGATATAAATGGAAATTGACGTGATAATGCCTATTAATAAATCGATTGCTTATATCTAAACTTCGATGTCCTTGTTGGCTAAAAATGTTTTTCTAATTTCTATTCTTTCCACCTTTAGGCTAGGCTATTGACAGTCGTTGGGTGATCATTTCGTTCGACAGCGAGACTAATTCTATCAAACTCAACCAATCAATCAATCCAAATTTAATCCCTAATCCAAAACAACTCATCATTTGCACCCCTGCATTCAATTGGCAGAAAATGTTGAAGCGAGCTGCATTCTGGTTAAAACATTATTTACAGAGCTTGGACCTGCCGCTCGGAGCTGAACTAGCTAACCATTGAGACCAATACGTATGCTTCGTATTGGAGTCAGGTTACAACTAAATGCGTAACTCATCCTGGCATCACCTGTGCTAAACATGTTGAGAAATGTGCTTACGAATTTTCCTTGCTATAATCAGGGATTAAATTGTCGGACCAATAACTCCGATACACTACCACCTAGGGGCTGACAATGAATATACAGATTCCTGCTAATGAATCATGAGATAAGCACCGATAATTTAGACTACGGTAACCGGCTACGGAAATGAAAACTGGTAACTTAAAACATTTTCTTGTTTAGATCATATAATGGATAAAATCTGCGAAATATTTGAGATTACACCCGGGTGGATAGAAACCGAAACATGAATAGTGAGCTGAAGCCTGCAATCAGTAAACAAACTAAAGTCATTAAACTCCGACTTTGCGGTCCCTAGACGTTTATCTAATGCCTTATATTGATTTCATAGCTAGATACATTGAATAGCCATAAGTTTGCGAATCTGTTATTTTTGTTTTTGAAATCAGTGTGTGTATCAGCTATATACTATTGGGGTATTTGAATTAAAGATTTGGTAAAAATACAAAATTGTGAGGACCTCAAAGTCATGTCGATAAGGCGGTAGTTTATTGGTTTAAATATTTATAAAGGATCATGCAATAAGAAAAATTAGTCTTGCTTTTATCTTCTTTCTTATATATCAGTCTTGGTTTTAACGTGTTCACACACGTATTGTGTTTCTGATTCAGCTTCGGATCTCGAAGAATACGTTTTTAGCTGTAAGCTGGCCCATTGTAAAACGAAGAGGCCGCTTTACATAGGGTAGAAACTGTTCAAGTGCTGGTTGAAAGACTTGAGACCAGTGTGCTTCAACTAGGGGTAATTTGACGTTTACGATTATAAATGTATTTAAATGATGCGAGGAAATAGGCTGCTAATATGTAGTTACATGTATATATATGGCTCCATCTAGGGTGCAGTCAAAAGAAAATGGTTCTCAAAAGAGTATAATATGTCTGATCGGTTTGAAGGATTTTAATTTAAAATTCGTCGTGAAGCACGAGCAATGCCTTGATAAACTTTTAAGATTTGAGATGTGCCGGTTATTTGACACTAGAAAACATTTCGGATTTATGCACGCAATTTATGCTTCGAGATCATAACATCAATTACCGTTTAAGGCTATCTATTCCGGAAACGAATATAGAGAAATGTAATCGCTCCAATATTTGTGTTACCACCTAAAATGTTACAAAAAATATAATTTCCTAAGAAAACTGGAGCTTAATTTGATTTAATCTAACCGAATTGACTAGAAATCGAACGATCTACGTCTGCAGTATATTCGAAAATATTTTTCTACGTAATTCTATCACGCTTTCCTACTCAATATCAACAAATTAAAATAAGAATTATATGACAACGCATATAACTAGGATGTTATTAATATAATTCAACTAACTCGAATCTCTGCGCAAGTGCATACGTTTGATCACCCTCACCAGATAGAATCCATAAAACCGATAAAGGTTGGGAGAACTCACGACGTCCGTGAAAATGAGTGGCAGAAATAATGACATTAAGCATTGAGCAATCCCATTTTTCCGAATCTATCTGGTAAACGGTATACCCGGATTGTGAAATTATACCGTCATAGGTTTGTGGTAGGTTGATTACAGTCAAAGTCAAACAAAGGTGGTGGTTGGAATGCGACATAGTCTTGTTTCCTTTACTGACAATCACACTTGATCTGACAATGCTTCTGTGTCAGATTCCCAAAATCTGCTCAAACAAATTGCATACAAATTCACTTTACCATTATGATTATATGATGACTATATGAAAGCAAACCGTGATTTCGTCAAGAGGCTATCGCAGTCAAGATTTTCGATTCATTGAAATTGTACATCTATAAACATTTGTACCTATACTGCAACTCCATGGTTATTGTAGAGGTAGCTGCTTTTACATTCAAATATCTTGAATCTTGAATCATTACTGCACGCTTGATCACAAACATATTTCAATCTGATATTACTCTGTCCACAATATTCAGGAATCCCCCAACATCATCCATCTATTGCTATTTATGGATAGGCTCAGTGGTTGTTGTTATATAAAGCTGATTTGCTTCAATACGATTTGAGTCAGGCATTCTAAAGTAAGAATGCTTATCATAGATTCTATGTCGCAAGATGTGAACCGTATTTGAATGTTTGATTTAAAAAGCATCATTCACCTATTGAACATAATGTGGACGGATAATGTAAAAATGAATAGTTCTCACTAAAACTGGTCTATGGATAATTTCTACTCAATTGCCATAGTGTCGCCAACGCTAAGTTAGTTATGTCTACCAAACGGTTAACGAACTTATATCACAAATAAACCTATTGGGAGTTGAAAGTACAAAGTCAACAGTACCTGTGGTTCAAAGACGGTGAGATCAATAACTTAACCTCTGAAGCTTAGCATGGATTCATGAAAAAAACGATCTTGCTTGACAAACTGGCTATTAGCAGAAGAAGCCTCGTCTAAGATAATGGATTCTGGTAACTCCGTTGACATAATTTGGATTGATTTCTCAAAAGTATTTGATCGTGTAAATCACGAACTGCACTTGCGAAACTTCTTACCTACGGAGTAAAATATACACAACTGCTCAGGGAATTGAATCTGTCTTTTGGAAATTACATTTTTAAACCGTTCACTTTGAAGGAACAGTGTGAAGCTTCAATTTCAAGCAGCGCAGATTTCATTCGCTGATAGTAGATCACGTCGGCTGTGTGCAAACAAATGCTAGAAGTAAAGCACAGCTTACAGTAGGGAAATGTGTGACAATGATGGTGACTCATTTTTAGGACTGTTATTTTGATATAATGGTGCATATTATAAATCAAACATCCACTTCTGATTTACATCAATCGCTGACATTCCCGACAGAGGCCAATGAAATTATACATGTATTCAGGTGTGTGAAATCATCCATTTACTTAAAATATAATATTGTAATGTTGGTGTGAATATTCATGGTGTTTCTTTGTTTTGGAGACAAGTGCGTTTAATTTTCTATCGTCAAGAATTCACAAGTGATCCGAATTAAATGGAACACATAGTCTTTAATATCACAATCTCTAAAAGGATCCGTTAAAACTTACCCGAATAATTTCAACCATCTCAGCTCGCTCGATCGTTCCATTTCCGTCGATGTCATACATTTGATAAGCCCATTCCAATTTTTCCTCTGGGTTTCCACCAGAGGTGATATTGATTGCAAGTAGGAATTCTTTAAAATCAATCCTTCCGGAATTGTCCTTGTCGAATGTTCGGAACACGTGAGTGCAAAATTCCTCAGCATTTCCATCGGGGAAGAATCCGGAATAGACCTCAATGAATTTCTTCTTGCTCAACTGACCAGATGGGCAATCACGCTACGTGTGGGGAAATTGACGTTAAGTTGACTAGGCGTAAAATAAATCGATGTAATATTACTGATATATAGAGCAATATTCTCACCGATTTTATTTTATCTAGTGAATGTCTTGCACTAAGATACTTGTTTCAAGACTGTTAAAGAGGCAAGCGAACATACCCAATTCCTTTACACACGAAGTTCACGAAATTATCGAGGAAGCCATTTTTCATAATGCGTGCTATAATTTTCTGCAATTCCCTGTCGCAAAGGTTAGTGTATGGTGAAAGTGAACATCATTAGTGAGTCGTACATTTAGTTTACTCGTAACATACTACTATTTTTCACATATTCATTCATAACGAAACCATGTGGTGTTGTAAAGTGTTCCATTTTTAAACATGAGTACTTGATTCCCTCAATATCTCAATAGAAGTAGGATTGATCATTGCAATTTGTAAAGGTGATAGCAGTTCATAAATGCCAGAATATAATCAGTAAACGTTACTTTCGGTAATTTCTAAGGAAATGGAATTCATTGTAACCGTACACTTAGGGGAACTGTTAGGTCGTATAAATATTTCACTGCTAACGCAAAGCGGTTTTAGAAAAAAATCGATAATGTCTATCTAGCCCTCAGGTTTCTTTGGAGGATCGGATCAGGGATTAAGAACGCCCAATAGAAGAAGTCTTACGCTCAGATTTGTCTCTTGTTTCCGCTTCGAAGCACGAGTGTATATTACCTCAACATTTCTAAAGCTTTTGACATAGTCGATCATAATTTACTCTTCACCTGTAGAAACACGGCGTTGATGAGAAAATATATAAAATGATATTTCATGAAATCTCAATTGATTTTTACGACATTCGCTCGATGCAAGAATTACAAGATTAAAAAGCCCGAACATATTATAATACAAAACATGGAAATTTAAACGGAATGAAACGGAAATAGATAAATTAATATGATACACGGTAAGCACAATAACAGTCAAAAGAAACTTACTATAAATCCATTATACCATTGCTTGATTTGCTTTTTCGAGAAATGGGTGTTGTCTTTCAGAAAAATTAAGTCTTCCTTACACAGTTTCTTCCTCGAATTAAAATTACCCATTATAGGGATTAGTTACACTGCCGAAAGCTGGCTGAAAATTAAACGAGATTTGAATGCTATTTTAATTGCAGTTGCCGTATTAATTTTTTACAGGATAATATTATATATATATATATATATATATATATATATATTATATATATATATATATATATATATATATATATATCTATATATATATATATAATATATATTATTCTCATGTAGTTGTCGTGTTTTCATTTGAATAAAGCTAAATAGTTTCAGTTTTTGCCAAATCAGCAGGTAGGGAATTTCTAAAGCAAAACATCTATATATATATATTGATCTTGGAATATCTTCGGTAAATTGGCTGCTCGAGGTCTATATAAGAAGTTCAAAGGAAACAGGAGTAGATTCTTTGAATTTTCGTAGTTCTCTGAGTTTAATTGTTCACCTTCTCGTGCTCATCTGATTCATTCGCAACTGAAGCATCCAATGATGCTAAACCTGCCAGCAATGTTGTTTACTTTGGCTTTCGCGACATGTTCTATAAGCGGTAGTCGTGGGTTCTCGAAATTACCAATCCTTGTTGTCAATTTTTCAAACCGAAAATCTATGGCTTCGCGAGTTAACCGAAGGAATGGGATTATTTCTTTTAAAAGTTGAAAAAGAAAAATAGCTCCTGTTTAGATTGTAGACAGCTATTTCGTTAAAAATGTAGCCAACGTATTATTATATATATGCACGAAACTGAATGTTATAAGGATTCAAGATTCAAGAATATGTAATGAAAATATTGTTTGTATTAAAAATCACATATTCGTTTGAGGATGCATAAATAATTGAAAATCAAATTCAAAGTAATCCATCATAATTTCATACGCAACCGCAATCAAAACTTTTTTTTAATTTATAATATCGTTTTTGAGACTACGGACAGCAACAACATTTCAAAGAGTGCATCTGAGGAAAATATTCAATGACGATCAAATTCAACAAAAAACTCTGTCCTCGTACGTAATGCGCTCTAAGCTTCCTATAATGGTTTTATATTCGTTGTGACATTGCTACCTTAATATGGAGGTTTGATGATTAAGCCCACACAATCGCTATGAAGCAGGTATTAATTGCTCGCCAAAGAGTCGAATATGCGAAGGAATATATATAATATATATATTATATATTATAATATATATCTATTATATATATCGCATGCTTTGCTATAATGCTAAGATTGTAGGAATTATTTTCCTTTTAAATTATTTCCTAAAACTCTAAACTTAATTTTTTATATTATAAAGTTTTACATCATGATGCTGTCTTTTGTTTTGTTTAAATCAACTAAACACCCATTTGCGCGAGTGTGTTCAATTGATTCACACAAAACGAAACACGGCATCGTGATGGTGAAGGCTATAGTTTAAAAACCTGTTTGGAATTATTAAAAAATAATATCAAAGTAAAACAATTTCTACAGAATTCCCTCACCATCTAATTCATTGGAGAAATTGACGGGATCTTTAATTGAACATCATCAAATTATTTGCTCATTCAAAACTACTGACATCGAATTTGAATCGATTTCCCTTTCGATAATACATGCAGCACTGTGATACCAACATATTGCGGTATGTGAAGAACTGGATACCAGCAAAGATGCAATTTTACAATAAATGTGGATTATTACTTTGGTCAAATTACTTTCGAAAATACGCGTATTTAGGCAGCTTATGATAAACTATTAGATTACAGAAAATTATTTTGATTGATTCTAGTATTCGGAGTTTGATTCTGTCCTAATGATTTTATTGTTGTCATTAAAATATTGCTTAAACGTTTGTCGCAAATGTGATTAACTGAATACAAACCTGCATATTTTTACCTGTGATTATTTGATTTTACAATAAGATAGAAAAGAAAAAAATTCGATAAGAATTCAGTTGCATGTCGAAGACTCCTTGATTCAATCATTTAAATATTTGAAGAGAATAATTTGAAGAAAGTTCTTATCGTGAGTCAAAAATTCGACCTCCGAATCTACGAAGAATTTAAGTAGTTCGATGTAATTTATTTTGTTCGTTACATGACTGGCTGAGCTCCCTCACAAGTTGTACTGCGCAAAGACAGCAATTTCGCTATTCATTTGCTTCACCCATTATTGACCATGTTACAAAAGCGTGGATAAAAAGCCTCGAAGACACATGAATGAAGCATTAAGTGGAGCTGTCTCTATTGTGAAGTGTGAAAGACAACAAAGTTGTAAGTGTATGCTCTAACAAACTGCGTGCTCATCCAATACAAAACGTCGAACAACGGAACGGAAAGACCCGCAAGTCCATACAAATTCCGATCCCGAACTCTATACAGACGTATATCGCGCACATGGGCGGTATCAATCCGGTCGATCAGTAAGTCGGTGGGTGTCGCGTAATAATGAAAGTTAAGAAATGGTTGTGGCCGATATTTGCGTGGAGTCTGATCGCACAAGTTCTGAATGCATGGATGAGATATAAAAGGAACGATCACAAAACGCTTCTATCAAATTTCACTAGACAACTTTTGATTGCAACTTCGGCTACTTATGGCACTAAACGGAAGGATCCTGCCCGAAAGTTGCACCATCCATATGCTCAATGGATGAAATCAGGTACAATAATCAACAGCGAGAGATGAATCTAAACAATCTAGATGCCGGGAATATGGACCCCCTTCAGCGTATATATTTGCAAGATGTGTAACTTGCCTCTTTACCCAGAGTGTATGGAGGTATTCCATACTTTAAAATGAGCTAGTTGTAGGCTCCAAGTTAGATAAGAGCGGTTATTTGTATGTATAATGCTACAAATGATGATATATTTTGAAGGACGCATATTAAGTTACATTACTGCCGAGCCGTAGTTAAAGTTGCCAAGCCATATATTTTATTTTATACAATGAAATTTTTATTTGAGCTCTTTCTTGTGTTTAATCAATGCCAGAGAATTATTTTAAAGCAAGAACGCAGAACATAGTTTTAGACTTTTAGTGCAAGTGTGTGTTGGCCTCCTCCGGTCGATGTCGATCATGGATGTACATCACAATCGCATGAATTTCATGTTTTGCAGCTTTTGGAAAGACTAAACAGTCCGATTCTGGAGCAACAATGTCTCCCACAGCGCTGGCTACCATAGTCAGAACTCTGTTGTAGGGTGTCAGTTACACGCCGGCGGCGTGATCTGCGTTCATCAGCTAAGAGCTGTATCTGCTCATCCCCAGCTTGCAGACGACGCTTTACACAATGCCCCTAAAGTGAGCGGTCAAGAGCAAGTTCTTCCCAGCTCGTAGGGTCAATGCCAAGGGCTTTCATATCTGTTTTGCAAACATCATTGGACCGCAAGTGCGGTCTCTCTAATGGTCGACTTTCTAATTGCAACTCACCATAGAGTAGATCTTTCGGAATACTTTAGTGCAAGTATGCTTTCATTATTATGATCAATAACGTTCAATGAAAACGGGCATTACAACATCGAAATGAACTACCCAAACGAAGATTTGCTGGTAGATGAGTGAACACACAATGCTGTTTAAATAAGGGTTTTTGTTCGTGATCATTGGTATAAAACCTTTCTACATGTGATTGAACACGTGATTGAAGAGTTTGGTCGTACCGACCTTATGAAACAGTTGTATACAAGAGCAATTTGTTTTCAATTCTTGCACTGTTTCAAGCATATACTGATCCTGAACTTACTGTCCATACCTTATGAGTGCAAACAGCAGGAAACCGGTCGTGGGGTATGTGTGATACAAAACACATGCAAATAAGCATTTTTGTTCAACATAATTTATTGGACCTTCGGCAACTCAACTAGTGTCATTGATATAGCTTATTATTTAGTCATTTTCATGACTTCCTCCTTGTAATCAGAGAGGTAAATTGAAATATATAAAGCTAAAAGTCACAGCTTCAAAAATTATTCAGTTCTTCATGTAAGTTTTAACTGGTGTTCAAATGTAAACTAATGGATGCTCATTATCAGCAAGTTGAACGCCGAAAATATGACGACGGCGCACTTATTGCTTACAAGTTCCATCGAATTTCAAATACCAGTGAGAAACCACAAATTTCACGTTAGATCTGTTACTGATAATGATACACAATAGGTGTTCAAGTTGAGGTTGTTTGTAAATCTAGGGCCAAATATGGGCAGCAAACTGCATGCATTTTATAAAAAGTCGGTTTTCTTTCGTAAATTGTTTGATCAATCCTTTTGAAACAAACCGCACGTTCGGTCAAAAGATACTCTGCGTAGTTGCCTAATATCTAATTATATTTTATCGATCAACTAATATCCAGTTTCAATGTTCAATGATTGCTCGCACATTCAATAGTCTAGAAATGATCACAGTTTAACGAATGGGTTGCATATTGTCATAAATTTTATCCAGCTAAACTTTATCAATCTGAATGATCATAAACATTAATGCCCATTTGCATGTATTTCCATCACATATATGCTGTTTGCACTCATCAGGTAGGAAGATTAGGATCAGGATCCGCATGCGCTTTAAACAGTGGAAGAATAGTAAACAGGTTTCGCTTGTATGCCACTGTAAGTTGAGTTTGGTACGACCAACCTTTTTATCTATCCCCATTATACAAAGTACATGAACTACAAAAAACCATGCTGTCTACTCATCGTGCGAAATGTCTATCAGTGCAAGAACGCACAATTCCTCAGCTCACATCAATCGAATAATATTTTTGCTATACATAGAACACCACAATTTGTCACTTAAAATTATAATAATTTTCTCAGGGGGCACACCGAATCATGTCACCGAATTCACATTTTGTCTATCAACCCCAGAATCGATGCGAATTTTCAACCAAAGAGGAATTTGCTTCTGATAAATTCGTGGTGATCTTGAGATAAGCGACTAACACATAAGCATCAAATTTTGTAAAATAAATAAAAGAGGATTAATAAATAATGCTATCCATAATTCAATTAGTAATTATGCCATATCAACTTCAGTATGTTTGTTAGAAATTACAATACTCGATTTACGCCGCAAGCAAGTGAAATGCTGCATATGGGGATAATGTTATATCAGGTTGCCCAGAAATAAACAAGTATAAATTTGAAAGAAAAGTGGTAATATGACCACCTAAAATTTCTGCGCGCTGCTCTGTAATGTGGCATTTACCCTACTAGTTTTTACGAACTTGCTCTTGACTGCATTCGTTGAAAGCATTGTGTAATGTGTAATGTCCAAGATAATGAGATACTGCTCTCGACCGCTGATCGGCCGTCGGTGTGTAACTGATATTGATCGACCGAGTATTGTTTATCACTGTGAGCGCTGCGAAAAATATTGTTCCTCACGATAAGGACTGTTTGTTGATTCGATAATCTGGGAAAGATTGAAGCCATGATGCCCTTGTGATGTACATATATATGTATGTAACTTCACCGATTTACAAATTTGACAGAGTTGAATAAAATATGTATTCTTTTAAATCATTTTGCCCACGTCAGTTGAGGGCTTACATTCGCAACAAATATGAAATCATTTTAACATGATACAACCTGTAAATAACGACTCAATGTTTTTTCAATTTAAATTTGTCATAGATCGCTCAATTTCAACGTCGAGTAATAACGATATCATGTATCCTCAATGGCATGTATTTCTATCACCCACGCGCCATTCGACAGCGTTACTTGCTCTTGAAGAGCTCGATGTTCGTATTGATCAAACATAGCATGAGAGAATAAAAGGTGAGAAATCAATACCATCGTATATATACGGTACATCCATATGAAATGTTAACCTCAAACACTCACAAATAAACTTACCAACAATGAAAGCGTAAGGAAAGTTGTCGAAGAAATTGCGGTTCAATAATTGAGAAATAAATTTAAATCGTTTGTTTGAATCACACGGATGTTTGCGTAAAATGATCAACTAGGTTTTTGTATCAGACACAGAAATTGGATTCGTTTGAAGATGAATTATTGCAATCGAATTGACAACGCTCAGAATAATCGATCACTGCTGAATACTCAAATCTCCCAATTGCCCTCCTCAAGACTCGCTCAAATCGAACAATTCTAATGATTGAATGCATTTGGTTAAACGTGTGCGCTCACGTGCGGCCGTGTCACCGCTATCGTGTTGGGAGGAAAAACAACTATTTTATTTGATACCTAAATTTGTGGGTAATTTCCACTTATCCGGATTGGTCAGTTTTCAATGGTAAACAAAATTATCATTGTGTATGATTTGGTTTATATCTAGCCGAATTATAGTTTATTTCGTTGTGTCGGATTGACCAATATAAAGAGTTCAAAAATTAAAGAATAGCGCTGCGAAAAATTAATTTTGGGTTATAGAAGAATAAGCGCATGAATGAACTAAAAATATTGAGGCATTATATATTGAACATTGAGTAACCCATAGGGTTTTATATTCGATATTTCACATCAAATTTCTGCAATACATTGAGTACGGAAGTCACACATGGATATAATCAACATAAAATAAGCGGGAAACCTAGTTCACGTGATATTATATATATTTCTTAATTTGATGTTGATGTTTGCTTAAGTAATAACGGATCGCGAACTAATCATTTTCGGACAAATAAGTTAGTTCTAGAGTTGTTTAGGGCTATCATCTCACCTGTCCACGAAAGGCACCAGTCAAGCTCGTAGGCACACTCTAAACGATTGAGAAACCGAATAGGCACTTATTTTAAAATTTGTATATCATTTCTATGTTGCTTCTTTGCTTGCGGATTCGCATTGTACTGTCCCTACACGCTGAAAGGAGACAGCCCGAAGCTAGTCATTGTGTGTTTGATGGAAATGCATGCAAACACGTGTTTTCTGTTCTAATACAATTTGCGTAATTGCGAACAAAATAAATGATATAATTTCTAGTCTTAGGCTTTCTCAGCTCAGGCATTTGTTATAGATACATTTGTTAGTTAACAAATACCAGTGAATGTTGTTATGCATGCATATTATTCGAAACATCTAAACATTTCATGAAAATGATTGTTAATAAAATATTATCTGACACGCGTTGCTCACATAACACGCTCATTCATAAGCGCCTTGAGTGCTTGACCACGAATCACTATGTGATTTTTTGTTTGAACATCGTGGTTCGTTGTACGAACCCTATGCAACAGTGGCATTCAAGTATAACTTTGTTTATAATTTGACAGGTTTGCATAAAGCATTGAGGTCAGAATTGCACGCGAGTTCGATCCTTTTAATTTTTTTCGTGAAGATTTACATATATTAACGTTCTTATCTGTTTGAAATTTACTG